>JAFBJW010000516.1:0-136737 GCA_016785235.1 Pseudorhombus dupliciocellatus | reverse complement strand
GGGGGGGGGGCAGGGAAAGCAAGAAGTTAATATTTGTCAAAAGCAAAGAGGCAGCTGGTTGTCTGGGGGACTTTAGAGTAACAAGGCAACGATAACAGTCACACACACGTCGCATTTTGCACACTGAGGGAAATGTGCAGATCTTTTTAACCACAGTGTTTTTCTGTTTGTTTCTCAGTCACCAATAAACAGACAGGCTGTCAGTGTTCAGACACATTTCCATCTGTTGCTGCACACATTCCTGTTTGCTCTCCGCTGAGATCAAAGCAAAGATAATAATGACTTTGTCCGCATGCGATGAAAGTGTGGTGCGTTGTAACAGATACGCTTTTATTCATCTGATGTTTTATATCTTTTTGTGAATTTTATTTATTCTCTGTTTTGGTTAGTTGGGATTGCAGCCGCCTTCTCTTTACACAGCGTACGCTTATGAGCCAAATCAGGGCTATTTAATTCATAACTAAATCTCCTCATGGGGGGGTGGTCCGTGATTATCTTTGCACTGGTCATGTTTTCATGCACTGGCAATGAGGTCTGGCTGTGGCGTGAGATAACCAGGGCATTTCATCATGGTAATGAACCATATTGGACCATCCCTCAGGTGATCATCAGTTCCCGCTGCCATGGCAACAGCCTTGGCTCCCTATAGGCCGCTACCTACAGTACTATGGCAGAAAAACACACAGTGCATTTGTCTTGCAGAGGTAACCTATAAACAAGAGGCGCAGGGGGTTTCAGGAGGTGCATGTGAGCTGTCACCCAGCGGGTGGACGCACGTGCGTAGAGCTGTGGAGGCTTTTTTGTGTAGAAGAAACAATTTAGCTGCGGTTAAGATTACAATCTGAATTTTTTTTTTAAAAATAGGAAAACTCTAACTTTCGTCAGCCTTTTCTCTGAGTGAATCAGGAGCATCCTCTCTCCATTTGTTGAACAGCCCTGTTCAGTATTTTCTAGCTTCAACAGGTGCACATGTTAACAGGTGGGTCGGAGCCTGACACTAAAATGACAGCAATGGCTCCCCCTGGTGATCGCTCCATTTCATTTCGCTCACTCTGCAGTTCTGTCTGAGAGGATCTTTGCTGCTTAACACGTGCACTTAGCTCCCTCTAGTGGCCACAGGAGAAACAGCGGTACGTGTGTTGATTTCCCCACAGGAAGATAGCAGATACAAGACAGTTTACAAAAGCTGAAACAAAGATTTAAAAGTAAAAAAAAAAAAAAAAAAATCCAGGGAGAGATGATTTGATTGTATCTTCAGTGCAGTTATAATGCTGTAATCATTTAGGACTCATTAGACAAATTTAAAATCTGGTGGGGGAGGAATAGAACATGTCATTTATAGAAAAAAAAAACAATCATAAATAGAATTGTATTTGACCCACAAGCGTAAACTTTGAGGTTTAAGAGAAGTGGAAGTGCAGCATCCTCCCCTGAGCGCGTGAGGATGGATGGAGTTAGACCACTTCCCACATCCGACTCATACAAGTATCTCTGTAACATTGTGGCCTTCTCAGTTTCTCTCTCTCTCTCTCTCTCTCTCTCTCTCTCTCACACACACACACACACACTCACCCAGCCACCCAGAGGCAGACTGTTTCGAACCACACCTGTGTGAGTGTGTGTGAGCCCTGGGAAGCTGTGCGGTGTCTATCCTCTACTCCACCTGCAGACAAGTGAGGTTAAAGACTGTTTCTGTGTACACTGCACCACAAACTGCCCCCAATAAGCAAAACACAATCAGGCTGACAGCTCATTAAGGCTGCACACACACACACACACACACACACACACACACGCACCACCTCCTCCTCCTGAGGTGCAGAGCACAGCCTTGTGCTTTAATAAGCCATCAACTAAAGTCAATATGATCCCTGCGGACACTCCGTCTTGTGTTTGTTCGTTGGTCACAACTCCCCAGCGTTCCCTGCTGTATAGAAGGGGAGTAGAGATAGAGTAAATGCCAAGCTCCAGAAATAGCAGCGGCAGCCCATTTGTTATTTTCCATGATGCTGGCCGACAGATAACATTTACACCTGCCCCTCCACTAACCAAAAAAAAAAAAAAAAAAAAACAGGCTAGACAACGATAATGGCAGGGGACTTTCTAAGGAGAAGATACCTCGTCTTATCACGCCTCTCCTTTATATTTTCTGTCGCCCATCCTGTCTGTTTCCACATCACAGTTCAATTCAGGCAGAACTTAATTAACACAGTCGACGGAAGAGGGCAGACGCTGATGCAGGTTCCTTGGCTGGAGTTTATATCTAAGGCCCAACACTGCCGTCATGAAACCTCCTCTGATTTGCATCTTTACAAATGTGCACACACTCTTTACTATCATGTGTGGACTCAAAGTAATATACTGCTTCCTTCCACCAGCTTCTGTTGTAATCCTGCAAATAGCTTGGGCGTAATCCTTCTAACACACAACCTCCTTGGCTGAGGTAAAAAGAGCACAGGTCATTATAGGACTAAATAAATCAGCCCCATTCATACGCATGCATCTCTATTCTTGAAAAGCAGAGAGGCACGCCGCAGGAGGGTGAGGTTCCACATCACAGAGCGAGGACAACGCTCTCAGACGGAAGCAGGGATGCATGAGAAGCAGAAGCAGATGACGTGAGGGAGAGGGGCGACCAGAAGACGGAAATAACGTGTGACAAGTATCAGCGTCCAATTAACAGCAGAGAGCTGCAGACTCTCTGATGCATGCGCACGCGTGTTGGGAGCAGCGGGGGGGACGTGGCAGTCAGACACATTCCAAATCCAGCCTGAAAAACAATCTGGGCCTGAGTCTGAGAAATGAAACACCTGAGTTATTTGTTTTGGGGAATACACAGCGGGGTAGCACAGGTGTGATGGTTTTCCTTTCACATACCTCACATATTAGTTCTCAACATAAATCCTGCCATAGCCACGTCCCCCCCGTGTCCGAACAAAGCAATCATCTGAGCTGTATCAGACGCTGATGAACAGTGCACACTGAAGAGCTGCGTGATTGAAGCCATCAAATATCCTGCCCCCACCCCCCAACACTGTTATTACCATCTGCTCTGCTCTCCAGTCTCTTCAATCTGGTTTTCCCATGTCCACTTTGCACTCTTTTACTGAGTTTACTGATTCATTTTTTTATTCTTTTGAGAGAGAATCTGGGGTTCAGTAGCTCTTAAAATGAGAGTTCACAGCCCCAAACTTTGACACACAGCCTCATATTTCAGCCATCAAGTGGTGAAGATGTTTGTCTGTGACCTATCATGTCAGCTTTTCAGGAAACTAGGACATCTACGCTTCTTCCCAATTATCTCTGTTAAAACAAATGCACATGAGTTAACAGAAGCTCAATAGAAAAAATAAAACACTCACTTAACATTCGCCAAAAATCCATATCCATATAATATAATTTCCCCAGAGAGAATTAGATAATCAGTAGCATCTCACTCTCTATTACCTCATTTATAGCATCGGAGACTTTCCAAATATAATAATGCCACAAACTACGTATAAAAACTCTCAACGTGCATCGTCCCTTCACCTGCAGACAAACTTCACTTTGGATAAAAGCGTCTGCCAAAAAAATGACTGAGGAAATAAAGCAGGACCTGAATCAAGAAGAAGATTAACAGACAAATGTAGGTAATCACGCACGTACGAGTATAAAGAAGAACCGACACGAGACAGGCAGCGGCCGCTCACCACAGTCTACGGGGCATCGTCACAGAGGAATAAGAAGCAGCTCAGGTGCAGTTTCTCCTCAGCCTCCTGTGTGTTTCATAGCCCTCTCCTCTATTATAGCCTGATAATGCATTTATAATATTCATTCGGCCTCACCACCACTTCAAGACAAATCAGATGCAGGTTTGATTATACTGTTATTAATGAGGAGTGGGTTTGTATCTCTTTGTAGTAACCGAGCAGAGGAGAGACACAGGGCCACTCTGGATTAATAATGAAGGAGCGAGAGGAGGAGAGGAGGAGGAGGAAGCGAGGGAGGAATAAAAAGTTCACAGTGAACTGAGGGGCAGGAAGGACAGAAGCAGGAGAAGAGAGAAGAAAAATAAAACCCTCGCACCTGCAGCCACAACACTTAGTGAACCATCCATCCGTCTGATGTTTGCTCCCTTCGGCGCTTCCCTTCCCCCCCCTCGTTTTTCATTCCTCCTGCTGGGGCTGCTTTCCCCTCGGATCGTCCTCATTTCATTGCAGGAGTTTAGCCACAGAAACTACTCCTTCATCCCGGCGTCACAGTTCAGGAATATGAGCTGTACGTTGATCGAGATTTCAGCGTGTGATACAAACGGAGAGGAATCTGTTTGCCCCTTCGTGACGGCTCCCCTGAAGCGAAGCCTCCACACAGAAAGGTCAATCACCCTGCCAGCCCTGAGGCGACTTGCAAGTCTTTATGGACCCCTGTTAGTCAGCGAAGCATCGGCTCACATGAGGCAGCTCATGGGCTTTAAGAGAGGAGGAGGAGGAGGAGGATGCAGCGGTAATTGAAGGACGAGGGCAAGTGAGGTGCATATGAAGGTGAGCTCACAGTGATGAAGAAGAGGGATCTTCGGCTATTCCTAATAACAGTCCAATTATACTCACAGAAGAAGTGAAACAGGGAGAAGAGCGACACTGATAACACACCCTGCAGATCTCTGTTCTCTCTGTCTTTCATGTCTGGTGATTTGTCTCTGCCCTGTTTTTTTTTTCTCATCAAACACCTGGATTCAACACACACACACACACACACACACACACACCTGCACGTACATGCGCAACCACCAACCCACTCACACACACACACACACATAGGTGCATTCTATTCGGCATTCGGGCAGAGGAGCAGCTGAAGCAGGAGTCACGACTCACTCATTCATATTCAGAGCTACTCAAGAGTAGACAGTCTAATGACACCAAGGGCAGGGGGAGGGACACACTGAGGGTGTGTGTGTGAACAACACAGCAAACGCTGTGTCCTACTTTACAGTGAAATTGCATTTTATTTGACACAGCTGTTTACGCACAGTCACCTTATGAGCGAGTTTTGATTTAACTGAAGAAAGTTCACTGATGTTCTGTGTTTCATACAGCGTGGCTGCGTGAAGATGATTTAAGTGCAACGTTAAAGTTTTTTTAACTGGTTTTAAAACAAAATGATGAGACTCAGTGTGAGTGTGGCTCTCTGAGGGACAGAGATGCTGTAAATCAGCGTGTGCCTGTGTGTGTGTATGAGCACACTGACTGGGGTTTGGAGTGCGTTGATACAGATTTAATATAAACTGGCACACTGACAAGCACACACACACTTCACCTCTCATCACTACGGCAACCTCCATTAGTGGACTTGGCCGGTGGTTTGTTTCAACAAAAGCAGCCTCCTCCTCGCACACAAAACCCTGATAGAGAGTCCAGCGAGGCAGGTACACGGCCCATCAAACGATAGCCGCTGCTCAATCACACCCAGAATTCATTTCACCAAACGGCTGTTGTATGCAGATTCCTTTGTTTTTGTTCTCAAACTGCACAAACGTAGCTCATTTCAGTCCAAGCGATCAATCCATCAACATCACACAGTCACAGTGGAACTAGAATTGCTGCCTCCTTGTCGTATTTGTCTGTCACCGCTGCAGTTTCAGTCGCCGGTGTCGTTCAAAGGCAAAAAGCAGAAGTGCTACGAACAGCGAGCGTGTGAATCAGCGGCCGAGAGAGAAAACCAGAACAACCAGAAGGTAACACAAAACAGGAAACAATGGTCTCGATTTGGCTGTTGTGGGATTTGATCTAGTGAGTTCCTCGTTTCTGCCGACTGCAGTGAGCCAGCAGAGAAGTGAGATCTGACAGGGCTGCAGATGGTCTGAAATGAGGCAGCATTGTTCGACACCGTTGTTCATCCCACCGCTGTCGACGGGAGCAAGATGTCAAAGCAGAAAACAGACGTTGTTTGGGTTTGTTTTTTTTGTCTCAGGAGGAGAGGGGATACAATAAAGTCTGCGGATGCTATAATAACCTCGACAACACAATGCACGAGTGTATTCATCCGGTATTTATTTTCAATCCCAGGTCCGTCGAGGGCAGCGTGACAGAGAGGCAGCTGCACATTAGTGCTCCCCAGGTAGTTTCTCCATGTGCGCAGTAACACAAAGTGTGACCTTGACTTGATGTTAACTTTCACTGGACACAATTAGATTCAGAGGCAGAAACGTGACCAGGAACTTACCGAGATTTCAGTGCAGACAGAGTTGACTTGTCGATCCTGGAGAGAGATGAGAGACAGACAGAGACACACACACACAGAAGAGACAGAGATATTATTGATCTGCTCTCTGAAACCTTTTGCTTCCTGAAGCAACATCTCCCACCAATCCCACCTATCTACACATCTATAATAAAGAGTCCATACGGAGCAGTGCAATATTTGGGCCTTCCATCCTTCCACCAGCACATCACACAGACTCAACATACAGAGATGACAACCACTCTTTCGTGAATTTATAGAAAATGATTAAAATCATCTGAGAGGTATATGCCTCGACATGTTCTCACAGCTGAAGATACACACATCAGAGCAGGAACCAAGAGGCAAGGGACACGAGCACCTGTCTATGAGAAGCAAGCCTCGCTGATCTTTGTGCTCTCAGTGTCACGTAATCAGACACGAAGACAAGAGTCCATTGAGCTTCCTCCATCTCTACACAGGATGCTCTTGTATTGAGAAAACCTGAAAGTTGCAAGCTGCGACCATGCAAACCGAGCCGAAATGTTCCGTAGTTCCTTGTTGTTAATTCAGACAGAATAGAAAAGAAGAGCAGCAGTGTCATTATGCACCAAGATTCCTTCTCCACGAGCTGCTCAGACCGGTTCCACGTGTTTATAAGGGTTTGATACATGCTTCACTTCGTACCGTTTGCACTGATAACATGGAAAGTCATCCTCCACACTTCCCAGTTCAGTGGCTGCTCCCTGCTCACAGAGGACGCCATCTGACCCTTTGTAAATAATCTGGGTTTCTACCTCAAGTGCATGTTCAGTGTTTAAAATAGTTCTCACACACCTCACGTAGGAATCCGTCGTGACATCAGTTGGTCTTTAATCCATTTGGATACTAAACCATGCAAACAGCTCCTGCTGATCCGTTGCATGCATCCATAGATTTATGTAAGCCGCACACCTACATGAACACAGCCTCCAAACAGATGCTGCTCTTCTTTTTACATGACTGTATTCTGGATCTTTTCCAGAGTTTTTGAGAGCAGGAATTCCCAAAATAACCCATCGCAGAACGAGGGGAGGATCTGAAACCTGGATCATTTCAACAAGCTGCCAAGTTTCACCTGGTTTCCAGACACGTTCCCATGATGCATTTTAAGGCATATCTGGATGCTGTGGATTCTGGTGAACGCCGGTGCAATGCCCCCGCCCCCCCCAGTACTGTGGTGTAGCCGCAGTCTGTGCCCTCGCAGGATTCATCAGCGAGCAGGGAAGAAGATGCGCTGCCCACCGTATGAGTCATCACACAGATCCTACTGTTGAGAGTGGGGTCCTCTCATCCCACATCTCAGAGAGGACGGACCACGATGACTGACCGTGTGTGTGCATTTTAATTACATCGCTGCCAACGGTGTCATTCAACTCCTTTCAGCGTTTCCTTGTGTTTCTTGTGCATGTTTGTTTATTTATTACTTTCTAAATCTTCCTGTTTGAAATGGGCAAAACGTTTGCTTGGCCTGTGCTGATGATGTTCACATCTCAGCAACAAAGCCAACGTTGTTCTTTTACTTTGTAGACAAGTTGTTAAAGTGTTTCCGTGAAAGTGTCTGTGATTCTGTGGTCTGGAGGCAATTTCGACGCAGGGGACGTAGAAGGAGACGCTTTAAATTGGACCTGCTGCCCCGTCCCCAGTGACTGGCACAAACTGCTGGTTTATTCCAGTCTTATTAATAATGAATGTGTCATGTGTCCCAGTTATTGACACTGCACAACGAACCTGTCCGCTGACAGTGACAGACCGACATTTGTGGAATTAGTACTGCAGATGTTTCTTATTTTAGCAAACTGTGTCCTGCAGAATCATCGGACAGTTTCCATAGCAGACAAAAGCCAGATGTTAGCAGACGTTAATGGCCAGTGGAAGAGGGGCTTTAGTGGCACTCATAAAGGATTACCCCTCTTTATCTGCAAATAGCTTCACAGATGATGAAAACAAATTTTACCGATGCCTCAAGTCAGCGCCAAATTTGCTCGCGCTCGAACAGCTCGCCGTCTGAGGCACGTGTCCATTTATCCGCATCCCCAGGCCCAGGTAGATCACACACACTCCACTCAGGAACACCCCACCTGCAAGTCAAACCAAGAACTTCTAGTCGCCATCACCAACCCCCTCATTCCTCCAACGACTGATTTGTTTCATGAAAATCATGAAGATGAAATCTCAAACTTCACATCAACTATTGTAACTTGGAGTTCATGTTTCCAACTGGAGTTCTCCTCCAGAGCCTCAGAGGATCTAGAATTCATCATAATGAGTCAATTGACTTCATTTGTAATCTTATAAAAAAAAAAAATTAAAAAAAAGTAATCAAAAGTAAACATTTCTGTTTGCTGTGTTTGGTGTTTACCACTGCATCAGTCAGTAATTAGCCCCGCTACCTGTAGCATGCTGCTCCAGGTTACTTGAGCCTGTCTGGCAGCCTCAGGCCGCAGCCGGGAAGGTTAAGTGCTGTGAAGCAGCGCTTCAGTGTCTGAGCGATTAGCAGCAGGGGAGCCAGCACAAAACCACTCCATCCGAGTGTGTCAGCGCATCCAGCACTAAATGGGCGCCCTGGCACCTACTTCCCTGCTGCATCATGGGAACCCTCCTCATCCAAAAGAGCAGGACAACAGGACCAACCGACAGGAGCTGTGTCCATGGTCCCAGAACAGGGACAAAATAGCACCAACAATGGACAGCAAAGGGACAGACAAAGCAGACTGTTGATAGTACTCAGGCTCTGAATGGAGACAGCACAGAGTGAAACTGCACACACACACACACACACACACACATAAACAAGAGACTGTCACACATGGTGTTAGGGCTGGGACCTAGTGCAGCCGGCTGAGTCCTCCACCCATCCTTCCTTTGCAGACAAAAAGTTTAGAATTCTTTACCCCACATACACAACCCGACACCAGCAGAACACATTTCAGCAACACATACCTGGATCAAACTCCCTGAACCATTACAACCCTGATGTGCACAATCAGGACTATACACAATGCAAACTGACACACAAATGAGAATTCACTGAAAAGGAGACTCACCATCCAAATCCACCAAAAGACACACTTCTCCTCCTCCTGAGCATTTTGCCAGACTGAACTTTCTCAGCAGACTCTCTCCTCTTAGGAATGTTTGTCCTGCTGTCAGTCTCTTTCTCTCTTCCTCTCTATGCTACGATCTCTTGCACGTTGTCTCTCTATCTGACCCAGTGTACCTCCTCCCCTCCCTCCCTCTCTCTCTCTCTCTCTCTCTCTCTTTGGTTTTGCCTGTATTTACCCTCCTCTGTCTCACTCACTTCTGCAGTCACACCTGCCTCCCCAGAGCTGTTGTTCCTGACTTTGCCACTTGACCGGTCAGCTACCTTTCCTGAGACATCGCACGGTCTTTGGCTTTCACAGGCTGTTAAACACACACACGCACACACAGAGACCACATTTAAAGAGCTATTATGCACATGGAGCATCAAGAGGAGTTTTCACAAGATGCTTGACATCTACAATCGGGACCACACGCCCACATCTCACATCACTTCCTGTGTTGTGTGTCTCCCGGGTTGAGTTTGCAAATTTCTCATTTTCACACAACTGCATGAAGGAGAAAAAACGTTGAGTTGTCAACACACCCACTCCAGCCTGAGATCGTATTTCAAATATGAATTTCTCTTTCATGTTGACACGGCTTGTGTAAGTTGATCATTACACCTCTTAAAAAATATACATTGCAAGAATCCTCTTTGAAAATATACTCAACGGGATCGATTTATATACTTAGATACAATACTTCACAATATTCTCACGGGAAAGGGGACAGCTGAAGGGCCGTGCAGTCAGACCACAGCTTGCCCACAGAAACCTCCAGTGTAGTAACCAAAGGGTGTGTCCTTCCTGATACCCTTCCTCTTCACGCTGAGTTCAAGTTCACACAGACTCATGAAGAACTCAAAAGCTTTGTCTCAGCAAAGCTTCTAGCTACGTTTAAATAATTGTATCATTCTGCCATAATTGCACTGGACAGATCAGCTCCCTTTTGAAGGAATAAGCTAATGTGGGTCAATGACTTCACCATTTCTGCACAGTCATGGATTGCAATGATTTTTTACACATTTAGTGCAACTACACACACACACACACACACATTCAATAATAACGAAACAGATACATTATATAAATATTATCCCCCAAAATGATAAAGATACAAAACCTGTGCTTTTTTGAATAACATGTATAGTTTGGATGACAAACAATCAGCTTGGTGAAAATAAACTAGAAGATAAAACAATGCCCTGATGAGAATGAGGTTGTAGGTTTTCAAATTCCACTTCCTCTCTTACTCTCTCTCTCTCTCTCTCTCTCGTGCTTTCATCTTTGAATAGAGCCATGATTTGATTTACAATAACTTCAGAAAGTAATGGAAGCAAGAAACCAAAAAGCACTTCTGGAGCCTGGAGAGAGTGATTATAGTCAAAAGCTTTCACAATGATTCATCATCAGTGACCCCCACCCCCTCTCTCTCTTTCACTCTTTATCTCTCCATCTCCGTATCACAATGACACCACTGATTAAACACAATTATATACTCCAATGGCCACAGACACAGAAAAGTCCATCTGACATTACATTAGTGGTCATTATAGAATAGAATAGAATAGACAACTGAGTCTCCACTTGAATTAAACTCACGTAAGCCCTGTCTTTGTACATGACAGTGATGTTCTGTGCACAGACCGTACTCTCCCTCTAGTGGTTCATATAAAGCACAGTATATGAGGTAGAAATTACATTTTAAATTCTAAACTTAATACAAGTTTAATTTCAATATGGAAGAACACAAAGTTTAGAATTGTGTGCATCTCTTAACTTTATTGAAAAATAATAAATGCAAGTATCGAGGAATATTTTGTGTCCCGGTTGATTTAGTTTTAGGAGAAATACTGTTTTAAACCTGGTTGACAACATAAAACAATTAGCAAACAGAAACGCAGGCATCACTGTTGCATAATTAGAGATGAGACTGGGTTGTCAGGAGACCGTGGAGCTCCTTGGCAATAGAAACATATGATACCAAACCCAATCATTCCAATCTCCAGATGAACACACAATAAACAATATTAAAAGTAAAAGCCCTTAGGACCACCCCAGGCACATCACATGCATATAGACAGCTCATTAGCCTGCTTCGCTCGCCCTGTGGTTACGACCCCGTCGCCGTGAACTTAGCTCTCAAATGCTCCCAATGTTAAAGTTGTGTTTACATATTAAAGACAATTTATTCTGTTCCATCGCTGTCGGTGACTGGCTGCCGCCCACTCAGATGTCTTGACTTAATGTAGCCGTACTCCCAGTGCTGCCTCCACCGTTTAAACGCCTCGGTCATGCTAACGCTTGTCTTCACCCTTTCAGTGTTTCATTATCACCTCAGGGTTAGCTCTGTTCTTCGGGGCCTCTGCTCTCTACTACTGTGAACGTAGCGTGTGCAGCAGCGAACACCTCGCAGTCTTTGCTCAGACAGTAGGGGTGTACGTTTTCAGAGGCCAATGGTTTATCCATGTCCCGTGTTTGTCTCCGTCATTCCGCGTCTCCTCAGTCATGACTTGGACGGATTCGCACTCTCGCTCTTCCCCGCGTCAGCTCCCTCTTACAAGTACAGCACGTCAACATTGTCCTAAAATGTGACACTTTCACTCACACCCACACTAAACTTCGTGTTAAATCCGCTCAAGTGGGTGGGCTGACGTCACGCAACGGGAGGTCTCTGCAGATCTTCGCTGCTGACACGCTGAGAGCGGTTTAACTGTGAGGCAGCGATTGGTATTCATCATCGGCACATTGCCCCATTGTAATGTGGTTATTAGCACTTTAGCTCCTGGATGCTACGCTGACGACCTCAGTGCTACCTTGTGAAACAGGATAGTAAAGAATAATCGGAACTCTGTCAAGGTTGAGTCCGTCTGACATTTAGATTACTGCAGAGGTGTCGTCACAGGGGCTTTCCTTCCTCTGACACAAGCTAATACACAGGATTGGTGCAGATGTTGTAGACAGGAACTTGTTTTCATGTACAACGTCAGGTTACAATTTGGCGATGACAAAATATTTCCCTGATCATCAGCCTTTGTGTCGGTACATGAAAAATGAATATGTTATCAGTCTACGTTTTAGAAACAGCTTTCGCTCTGAGGGCAGATTGAGAGAACAGAGCAGTGAAATGGTTTTCGGGCGAGAGTGTGACGGACAGAAAGTCGTGTGTCTCTGCCCTTACAAAGTCCTGTCTGTCTGTGTACGTGGGAGGTGAGAGAGACGCAGAAAAAAGCCGTGCCAGTTCAAAATTAAACTGTGACGGAGCGCAGCACTGGACACGTTAGCTGTTTACACATGCATTGGCTCCAATATGTGATAACACTCGTCTGCTGAGATGCTTGGACCAAACAGCAGGGTACACTTCAACGTGTTAACTCTATTTGCGGGCATGCTTCCTAGTTTCAGTTTTATTTATGAATGGGGACTGTTTTCTTCTGGGGAATGTCTGTAAACCAGAGAATAGTTTATTTACCTTTGTCTTCGGTCTCAACTTTTTCTTATTTATTCACTCCATCCTCAGTAAGATTGTTTCTGTCAAACAGAGACGTGATGTTTCCATCTTCAATGCCTCTGTTCCTTCGTCGCCACCCCCCCACCTCCCCTCTTCCTGCAATGTAATAAGTATTTAGTCATTACATGGATTCCTCAGGGATGGTACACACGCCCAGACTTCTCTCGTCTCCTTCATCTATGCCCCCCCCTTATCCATCCTTACTGAATCTCTAATAGGTTACTTAGTCATATGAGGTTTTCCTGGAGGGCTGCTGATTCTGAGCTGATGCTTTGCTTTAATGGTTTTTGTCTCAACCACATCTAACACACACACGCAATAAAGCGCCTACTGCATGCATGCGCACAGATGCATCTTTGAGGTGCAGCTATTGCTCTCTGTATCTTGGGCTGCGATCTTGATAAGGCTCCTGCATTGTTTCAACATTCACAGCTCATTTTCACAAACTAATGAACATAATCCAATCATGTATGGTTTGTTTTATTTGTCGTCTGCATGGCTCTACAATTACATCATTACAAGTGTGGTGAAATGCACCATGTTTCCATGGAGTGAGATGAATATTTATCCAAAACTAAAAATACCCCAGACGCATGTCTCAGATCAGACTTCTCACACATGCTAATGTGCTGGTTGTGCATTGACAGAATTGGTTTATGAAGAAAGCTTTGTTCTAAGTGAAGAGAGGACTAAACGTCTTCTTCTCGTCAACCTACACTTTGAAATGCCCTTGTTGCTATGACCATGGTCCGTGCACGTTGTTCACAGGTTAAGTTTTTTTTCTTAATCTTTGTCATTGCGTTGCCTTTCCAATTTGAATGATATCCTCTCCCCCCGTAAAGGCGCCGGCTTCTCATTGTTTAAAATCCTCAATCTATCACTCTTCACTAAACCTTCCTCTTGTTTGCATTCTATTTTTATCTGCCCCTCAAAGTCTATTGGTGGATGTTAGGCAAAAGTGACAGCAAAGCCCACCCATACACCCACTCTTCACACACACACACACACAAGGTGTACACACCCATGCTTAGAACCGGCGACATCCACAGATCCATCCACTCCTGCACACAAGCACCACACATGCTGACACGTGTGCACATACATGCACACAACTTAACAAGCCGTGACATGTGCACACACGCACACACACACGTCTTCCACCCACAGCCTCACTGATGCCTTCAGCCCTCTTCTCTCCCGTTGTTCACTCTTCCAGACGACATTGATCAGAAAAAAGAAAAAAAAAGATCCTGCAGATCCTGGAGGGAGGAGGGGGTATTAAGAGCAACACGTAGACCCTGAATGTTGAAAATACAATGAGAAACACCCACAGGGCCGACTGCAGAAGATCAGCCCACACACAAGCTTTTTTTAATCAGCCATACACTGAGAGTGCGGCGATTTCCTCACATATTTCAATTCTGTTTAATGGGAAGAAGCAAATCCAAAAAGCAAACCCCCTGCAGCTGCGGTGACTCATTTGACACCATATCAAAGTTTGCATTGATCGCATCAGCACAGTCGTTGAGGGAAAAGAGGATGGCGGGAAGGACGGAATTGGTTTTGGAATCAATCAGTGTCAAAAGAAAGAAAAGAAGACTGCAGAGCAACAGAGGCTGAGGTGATCTGTAAGGATCTTCAGATATTTGACTTGAAATTAGACTTAATCACCAGAGGAAGGATGGAGGAGCAGTAAGAGCGGGAATACAGGAGGCAGGGGGAACATGGGAAGTGAGAGGTGTTGACAGACTGTGGGTGGGTTATTAATGAAGGATGGGTAATGATGGGCGGAGGGAAGAGGAGAGGAGGACTGAGGCTCAGAGGTCTGTGTGAAGGTTTGACTTTTATCGGTGCTTAAGTGCTCAGCTACTAATAAAATAAGATTGAGCGGGGGACATGGAGAAAAAAGATTAATACAATGATGATTAAATGTACAATGATTAAACGCCACGAGGCGTATCTAAGAGAAAACGATAAGACAAGACCCATAGGTTGCTGGTGCCTATGATTCTATTCTTGTCCTTTTCTATTTTGCATCAACCGTTTGTGTCATTTCTTTTGGTGTGACTGCACATTAATGAAACACTGTCACATATAATGTTATGTTATGTATAGTTTTGAGGGTCTGTCTGTTTTTCACTGCATACGCCTCAACAGCGGCAACGAGGATTTTCAGAAGATTTTATAAGAGGACACCTCGGTGCATTCAAATAAATAGGACGAATCCTGACTCCACTCCACCTGTGAGGGGCAGATTAGCCGCCATCTATTTTGAGCTGACACCGGGCCGTCGCCTCCACACTGCAGAACTGCACATCTGTCAAACCAGCGCCTGTGAGGCTGCTGGGGCTCATAAATACAACTTTTGAAGAGCGTTATTTTCAGTCTCACATCAAAATTCCGCACAACAGAAAACAAGTCGAGTGGATTCCTGGGTGAGTGCTCGTCATTAGTTCTCCTCTGCGGAAACTCTCGAAGACACCCATCTGTTGCTCGCACATGACATCACCTTCAATAAGGAATTAATGAAAACATGAATCTCCTGCTCGATGTCTTGAATAGTGTTTTATGTCGGCTATTATCCCCCCAGCTTCCTCCAGACGCATGAATCCCCACCACCCCCGCACTGCTGCTGCGTGCTGGATGGGGACCATGTGTCCTCGAGGGGACTTCACGCTCACACACATTAAACATCATGGACTGTGTGTGCACGTGAGAGTGAGAGCCCTCTGGTGAGCACACGCACACACTTGGAGATGCATGGGTGCATGAAGATGTTTACCCTTTGGCTGACCACACTTCACATGCTATTTACATAGCCCACCCCCCACCACACACGCACACCACACACTGGTGTCATCAACTGACAGAAATTGTAGCAGTGACCACACAATGCAACACAGTTGCAAGATTAAGATCAATAATTCACGTTACACCATGCATGTATTTGCAACTACACACGTACTTTACATATAACAAACATATTTAAGCGGAGGAACAACCTCAGAAATTACATTTTCGCTTCACCTTTTTAGGACAAGTGTCCTAACCTGCAACTCACACACTCACTCCAACTCCAGCTGGAGAGTTCTCACATAAATCAGCTCACACACACACACACACACACACACACACACACACACAGAGACACGCTCTACCCATCAGCCATCTGGCTGGCAGTTTGCTGCTGTCACCGGCTGCAGTTAACGCTTGTCCCGTGTTTCTGCTCCACAGTAAAAGGAGTGTGAACGCCTCACCTCGGCTCCCCTGCAGATCCTTTACAAGCTGGGGAGAACATCTCGCAGTCAGAGGATGGTGCAGCATGTGGCAGCAGACCAGCAGCCAGAGCGGGAGAGCTTAAGTGGATGTGCGTGTGAAAAAGAGAGAGAGAGAGAGAGAGAGAGAGAGAGAGAGCACATATAGGGGGAGGGTACTGCGATAAAGCGCAGGGAAGAGCAGAATTATGAGATGAGAGGCGACGAGAGAATGCGTATGTGTGTGTGTGTGTGAGTGAGAATGGAAGATGGTGTTACCATGGAGAGGGCTACGCCTAAAGTCCCCACAAAGCCTTTTTAAGACAGTGGGAGTCGAAGATGGATGAAAGAGGATGTGAAGCTGGAGAAGGAAGAACAGGGAAGGGGAGATTGAGGAATAAAGGAAATTAATTAGAGAGGGGAGGGGAGGGCAATGAAAAGTTGAAGGACGTTGACCTATGGGGTGAGAGGAGCTCTCCACTCATCATTAGCACAGATACTTACTTCCAACACACACGCACACTGGCCCAGCCTGTATTCTGCCAACAGCAACATATCAAGATATTTTCTCAAGTTGGCCGAACACTGGCAACTGAATTCAGTTCTAACAACAACAGGAAATAGTGGTGCTGACCACTCGCATCTACAGCTGCTTTCAGACATGCACTGAACTTCGAGGATCTCTTGGACTCTCTCCTCAGCGGCTGGAGGAAATGTCCAAGCCTCTGGAGATTCTGCAGACTTAAAAAAAGAGAGCAGTTTCCAAACGCACTCTGTGAGCAAGACGAGTGTGCAGTAAGAGGTTTTATATGCCAGCTCTATTTATAGGCTCACAGAAGTTATCCTTATTATTATTATTATTATTATGACATCTGAATCGACAGCTTCTGGAGCCAAAGGATTTGTGAGGCTGAGCCTGCAGCCTCAGCAGCAGCATGAAGCCAGAACACTGCAGGCTGGGTCTTAGCTCTGTTTTCTCGTCACTGCAAATAATAAACACTGTGTGCGCTGAAAGCCTAACATTTCTGTGGCACAGTTAGTTTTTCAATTTAAAGCCAAAAACACAAAGTTGGATTTCCAGATGGGTTCGAGTTGGTTAGAGCAGCGAGTAAAACCTTTTGCTCCGCTCACAGTCGTGTGTTAAAGTTTACAGAAAAGGTCAGAATTGAATTCGACACACATTTCAATTCCGGGGCGCACACACACACACACACATGTGCCAACAAACACCACAGGATCACAGGTGTTGCTTTTTCCCCCTTTGAAGTACAAAGGCTATCAGATCACACACACACACACACACACACACACACATCCAGCTTGTGATTGGTGTGCGGCTCAGAGGCCACAGTGTTCCACTAATGGCCTTAACAGAAAAAACAAACACCAGCCACTCTAAACTATTTCTTATTGATCTGGTTTCCAGCCTGTGGCTCTAATGACACACATGGACACACAGCGGTTCTAAACAGAGTGACGGACGGGGAGATAGATGCTTTAATTAAATCCCCTCTGGACAGACCGAAGGAGACGCAACTGAGCCCACGGGTGCACGCTCATGCAAAGCCGCTCTCTCTGTGTACAGCACACACACACACCTGCGTCAACGCACATGCATGTTTTAAGTGTGGTTCTTCCTTTACTCTGATCTCCAGGCAGTTTAGCACTCAGGATGCTTTTATCAGTTCTAATTGGTCCTGCTGGTTGGGGTTGCCTTGGAAACCAGTTTGGATAGTCTTGGTTGGAGGTTTGCCAAAAGTTCAGTTAAGCCTGCCTGGAACGGCCCAACGGAACAACGCTGAGCTGGAGATGCGTATGGAGAGCGTCTCCGCCGATCTTCTAACGCAGCTGGAATGATCGTTGTGTTGGATCCGTAGAGCGAGGCAACGGCATGGGAATTCAAAAGCAGAATTCATGTGATGTAAATTGGAGGATTTGCTGGCAACAGCCAGCATCACTGTTGCATGCTGCCTGCCATAGTAACAAGACCCCCGCAAGAACTAAATCTGTCTCTGTGAGCTTCAGTAACAAGCAGCGTGTCATGTCAGGATTTATTAGCCAACGAGTGAGCTGATGGCAGCTGTCTGTTGCTTAATACAAGCCAGGGTTCACAGGTTTTGTTTTTTTTTTTTTGTATTTAAATAGAATTCAACCATCACTGAAAGGGGAAATAAAAACTGTCGACACTTTTCCATTTGCTCAGTTATCACCATCAAACTCTGTCTATGTTTTATAACAGCTAACATCAGCCAGAATAACAATATTTCTGTGTGTGGGTTAATTTAAATGTGGTATTCTTCTAATCTGAGTGTGAATTTAAATTCTTGAATTTCTTAACAAATTTTTTTTATTGGGTTCTGTGAGGTTGGGACAGTGTTTTGGAAGATACAGCTGCATCTGTAGCTACATACTGTGCACATTTATCAGTGGACTATGCAATGATAAATAATTGTGAGTCTTATTTAACATATTTTCATTGGATTCATATTTCTTCTATTTAGTGTGGACTAATATTGTGTCACTCCCCCACCACTGCCTAAAATCCCTGAAGAAAGCTAAAGAGCAGTCATCTCTTCTTACACACATTTCATAGTGAGTTATAAGTATATCAATAAGACATCTCAGTCACAGTAGGTGAGAGGTGCTGAATGTGTCTACGAACTCTGAATCTTGATGGGCCCTCGCCAAGGTCAGTTATTTTCTGGCATTAATATCTCATCACATTTATGTCTGGGTCCTGGAGACAGCTGCTGCAGCAGCATGTGTTATGGCAACAAAAACAAGTGTGAGGCCAAACTGATGGGGGCGAGAGGAAATCAAACATATTGCATGTCAAATATGTCTTCGACAACAGAACCTGCTCTTGACTCGCACTGGGAGCAGCACAGATCGACGACCTTTGAAGATGGAGGAATGACAGGAAGGTGACAGGCAGCTCCTTGGGTGCATCCCACCACACCGCCAGCATCTGCCATCGCAAGCAGAACGCCCCAATGATTGACATGAAGCAAGGGGAGCCTTTATTTCATGCCCCCAAAAGAAAAAAGCATTAAAACCACAGTGTGAACGTAGAGTCGTGGAATCTAGTGGAAGATACTTATTACCACGATTTATTCTTGTCCAAAATAATACATTTCTCTTATTTCTAAAAATGTGTTTTCAAGTTTGATGAGAAAAGCTCTTTTTCTGTCTCCTAGTGGCCAAACACAGATACTACAACGTGTAGGCACCATCACCCTGATACACAGAAGCAATAAGCAGCAAATACACTGAGAAAACACCAAACCTGAATCTAAGTTTTAACAAAAAAAAGATGGGCCCTTGTCATTCAAGAATATAAACAGACAGACATGAATCAAACAACCCCCCCCCCCACACACACACACCGTCTTTAACATTGTGAAGAGTTTATCAACATTTCATTGATTTCCTAATTCATGGATGTTGATGGGAAATGGAATGAAAGGAAAGGGTTTAAAGTTTTATTGAAATGGTGCAATAAGTCAATGTGTAATGCTCAGGTCGCTCACCTCGGTCACGCCTCCTTTCTCAAGCGTTGGGCCAAAAGAGCACCCTGAGTTTGAGAGGACCAACATAAAGGTTCTGGGAGATACCATGTGGCAATTAGTGTAGGGGTGTTAGTGCAGGCTAATTTACAAAAGGAGCACACCTGTGTCTATTTGGACACATTAATCAGTGTGGTTGTTACAATGTTTTGTATTTATTTGAATTTCAAGAGTCTTCTGTTTGTGATGTTTGTCAAAAGAGCAAAAGGTCAGGCCTAATGTTGTTGTATTTATTTGGCAACTTCCTTTGTTCTTCCTTTCCCGATATTGTGAGTTCTGTTTGCCTTTATATTTATTTGCACTTATCATTTATTCTTAAAATAAAACACCGCTCTGAGTCATCACTTGTTGGTGTGTGATGGTCCTTCTGGACTCCTAGACTTTTGATGTCAGAAAAATAAGCCTTGAGCTTTACTGGTTATGATCAACTTGATGTATATTTTGGAATTTCGTCAAAACAGAAAAAAAAACAAAAAAAAAACAGTAGAATTATCTAAAAACAAAAAAAGGCCATGACATACCTTTGAAGCTTAACAATCAGTATATAGATCAAAGCATCAGATGCCATAGTATCCCTTCCTATACCTATGATTGTTCTAGCATCTTTGTTTATTTTTCCTATTATTATTGACACTAGTTCATGCATGTTAATGTTGGTTGCGGAGAAAGCTGGAAGAACTGTGACATGTAAGTCAATCACTTCAAAAAGTAAATTTTAAGGAAATAAAACAAAAAAATAAAACAAAATTAAGTCCAGCCAGCCATCTCCCTGTGTATATTTAGCAATAGCTAAATATGAATATAAAAAATATGAATAAACGGAATATAATATGTAATGTACTATGTAATGTAATGCACTTTTTAATGTACCTTTTAAATATAAATATAACAGCAAGAAGAACAACAACAAAATAAAATGAAGTAGGTAGCAGCAATGCACCTATAAACTGGATGCCAGCCGCCATTCAAACCAACAGAAGGACTAGAATATAATATCCATAAAAAGTAATAGCATTTTAGTTGAGTATTTTTATATCATAAATATGGTCCTAAACCTCCTTTCCTTATGTTTCCCTGCATTCATTTTCAATAAAATAGCGCAGGGCTTCAGCCATGGATGTGAAACAGAAGGAACTTAAGAAGTCATCATCTGGTTCCAAGAAGAATTTTGGAACAACACAGAGGCAGAAAGGAGCAACACCACCTGGGAAGAAGAAAGGTTTTGCATTCATTATATGATTTAATTTGTGAATTGTTTTTCTTTTTTTTTTAACGTGACAATAAATTTTAATTCCATTTAAATGAATTCTCCATTCTCACCTCAGATACAAAAACCCAGAAAGTGGTGAAGGCCCAGAAGCCCCAGCTGGGTTCAAACCAGCTTCGCATCGACAAGCTGGAGAAGCGGGTGGCAGATCTGCAGCTGCACCTGAAAGATGCCGAGAAGGAGAACAGACAGCTGAAGACTTGCCACCAAAGAAAAACTGTGGCATTGAAGCATCTTGTAGAGGCAGAAAACAATTTTCCAGAGGCAAGTTGTTGTTGATAATGTCGTATCTGCCATCATCAATAAGATTTGAATCCTTATGTGCACAGTGACAAACAAAGGTCATCTTTTTGCAAATTGTCCAGTTTTTGTGTTATCAATTTTATGCCATTCCTATTCCCAGACCCTCACCAAATACACAAACCAAATCCACGCCATGGAGACTTTGATTCAAAACGCCAGTGCCCGCCGTAATCAAAATGCAGCTAAGCTCAAGGCCACAGAGCATCAGCTATCGGATTTAAATGACAGTCTCAAGGACGCGGAGCAACTCAACAAGGAGCACAACCTACAGCTGCGAGAAGATCTCACCCGCAAGTTGGTCAAGATTGTTGCTGAGAACGAGCAGAACAACAAGCGGATACAGGTACGAAGAGGATGAGCGCGGATGGGTCCAGTGTCTCGGCCACTAGAACTTAAACCAGCATGTGAATTTTAACTTAATCTTCTTTTTTTTTTTTTCTTCTTGCATTCTAGGAACTGACGAAACATATTCAACTGAGCGAGGCCTGGTACACTCGCCAGTTAGCCAGTCTGAACAAAGGAATGTAAATGCCATGACTTGGCTTTCCGAGAGCATCAACTCCTCAGTGACAAAGACAAAGACAATGAATTCATAATATGTGCTTTCCAGTTCTTGCACTTATATAATGTTTTTCATCTTCTTAGAGGCCATGAGTGGCTTCCAGTATTTTGTTTTTTAAATCCAAGCTAAAGTTAGACTTATTAGTTCTTGTAGGGGTAGGTGACGATGCCTAGATCAGATGGGTAAATCCAACTGGAGCTCAGTTGGCACAGATCATCTGCCCAAATACCCCTGAAGTTTGAGGTGTTTAAAAAAAGTGCCTTAATGCTATCTAAAATCATGAATACAACTTTTTTACTGCTAACCTTGTTCCCTAAAATAAACCTTTGTGAATTCACCTCACTACCCACGTCTGTGTCTGCTCTGCTATTTCGTGTGATCATGATTTTTGTGTTTTAATTAGAAACGTGTGGTTGCTGTTCTTCTGCTCCATCAGGTATTGCCACATCTAAGGGTTTATCATCAGATAATATTGCTAATTAGGGGTCCAAGCAGCAACAGTTGCTAGCTGCTATCTATTGTATCTTATTATTATTATTCTGCTGCACTAAAAGTGATACTGCAGCATAAATGGTAATAGTTATGACGGACCCTTTGATATCTTTTGTTGAGCTTGGGGTGTTCAGGTTTTGCACATAATCGAATATAGCAAAACATCAAAGTGGCAAAAATGAGTGTGGCCATGTGCCTTTGATTTAATATGATCCACCTAATTATTGTTAGGGGTCCAAGCAGTGATGCTGTGGGAACCCTACCAGACAAATTAAAGGGTTAATAACAACTACCTGCGAGTGTCACTGTTGTCTCATTTTATAGCTGAAGTTATCTTATTTATGACTGATCATGGAAAGCCTTGTGCGCAATGACATGGGACGACTTGCAACATACCCCAAACATGCCTGCTTGGACCCAGTTCATACCTGCTCACAGGTCTAGTGAGGATTAAACTCTACTGAATATGTTTTACATTGACTGCAGGTGACTTGCCTGGTCATATACATCATAAATCAAACAGGACACGATGGTGAAAAAATGTTTTATTTTTAATGAAACTTTATTTGCCAAATCATCAAAGTATCAACAAATATGACACAAGTTCATGCAGCAGCTCACATCTGTTCTGCAGATTGAAACATTATTTCACATTCACGCACTATGACTGTGAATCCACGGCTGTCCTTCTATTTTCCCTTTTTTTTTTTTTTAGAAGGAAGAAGAACAGGAAGTAGATCCAGGGATGGTGGTAATGGAACTTACCATGCCGCTGGCATCCTGTTTGTAGGATGTTCTTCATTTGATTTTCTTCTGTGGTTCATTTTCTCTCATTTCTGTAGTTCTTTTTTAGTTTCTTCTGTTCTCTATCGGAATATATTTATTGATGTAAAAAGCCTTTGATTGTTCATATCAAAAGTTTCTTCTCAGATCAAAGGATCCTCAACAGATCTATAAAATAACGCTCCTGTTGTGTCTATATGTCAAGGTACACCACCAACGTCAAAGGTAAATGAATACAACATAACAGAAGATGTACTATCCTTCTGTGAACAATAGTTTTTCTATTTTTTTTTTTTGTTGTTGTTTACACTTCCAGCTGATGAAGAGAGCTTATGACTTGCAAATTGGGAGTTTTGTTATATAATCAGAGAACATCTAACATGGTAACAGTTAATTAAAGACAAATCGAGGTCCTAAAACTCCTTTTACTCTCTGTAAGGTTAACTAAAGCCATGGAGAGGAAAACGCAGAACCCCAAGATGCGCAAAGGATCAAAACAATATGAGAAGAGGGAAGGTATTCTATTCAGCATGATTTAAAATGTCTGAGGTCAGAATTGTGTTTTCATTTCAAGTAAATACATACAGTGTACTTCCTACTGTAAATGCACTTGACACTCTCACTTCAGACACAAAAACCAAGAGAAATGTCTACAACCCTGAGAGGAGGCTGCCCCCGAAGAAGAGCCAGGTGGTTCGAAGAACCTACTCTGAAGAACTGCTGTACATGAGCAAGCTGAATAACCAGGCGACAGACACACTGCAGCGGCTGAGAGAATTCAGGAACAACAACCGATTTATAAAGACTCTCCTCCTTCGCTACAATGAGGAAAGGCGCCCCAATTCTTCAGAGAGCAACTTTTCTGAGGTCTACTCTCGCTATTTATCTTCCTCTGTTGTTCTCCCAAGCTAATTTCAAATCAAAATCATTACCAGTCATTGTGTGAAACAGAATTGTCAGAGACAAACAAAACATGTGATGGTGGTTTCCATCATTAAAAATGGGAGCACTTTCATCTGTCCCATGCATTCAGTATCTTTCTCAAACTTGATGACTTTCATATTCCCAGATCGTCAGAGAGCACGTAGAAAAGATTCAGGTCCTAAACACTTTGAGCCGTCAGACCCGTGCCTGCGGGAACAACACCACGGCCCAGCTGAACGCCGCGCAGGATAGGCTGCTGAACACGAAAGACTCTCTTGAGCACCTGCTGTACCTCAGCAGGGATCGAGGCCTCATGGATCATGAGCAGCTCACCCACATGATGGCCTATGTCTGTGCTAAGAGGGAGCAGAGGATCAAGAAGATAAAGGTGCAAAGTGGAGGAGTGTTGGTTATATCCGCTGGGGTCTAATTTAGTAATGTCCAAATGGGATTTTCTGTTTTTTTTTTTTTTTTGATAATGTTCTCCCCCTGTGTTCTAGGAATTGGAGAGGCACATCCAGTTGTGTCACCTCTGGTTCAATCGGCAGTTAGCCTTGGGGAAAAGGAGCTTCAGCCTAGTTCTGAGCTGTTCATGTCCAAAGCATGTCCTCTTCAAGGTAAGTTGAAAAGATATACTTTTCTATCATAGGACAAGCTTGAAATATCCAATTTAAAGGTCAGACTTAGCTTTTATAGGACAGGACCTTGAGTTAACCAATGATACTAGGGACTGCTGAAGTTTGATGATGTTGTGCCGGCTTTGAGGTCGCCAGTGATCAGAGAAAACTTAATGATTGATGCCAATGTTTATTCAAGCATTTGTGAAGAGACATTCTCAAATATCAAAATATTTTCAACCTGTCACAACCTCGCTTTCCTTTCACAGGATCAAGCAAAGGAACAAACACCCAAGATAGGTAAGACATAGAGACACAAAATAAAACATGATGTATACACTTATCTGTCTGAAACAAACATCTGGTCCACAGCCAGCGTAAGGGTACAGGAAATTGAAACTGAGCCTTCGAGTCCTGAGGAGTCAACTACTGATGAGTCTGATCAGCTGGAGGAGCCAGAGGAGGAGGAGCCACAGGAGCAACAGGAGGAGGAGCCGCCGGTGCAGCTGGTGGAGCAGCCTGAGGAGCAGCTGGAGGAGGAGCCAGAGGAGCAGCTGGAGGAGGAGCCAGAGGAGCAGCTAGAGGAGCCGCTGGAGGAAGAGGAGAAACAGCAGAGCAGTGTATGTCGCGTGCATTTAAATTTTTGACTGTTGATTTTTTTTCTCTCAATGTATTGCAGAATTTTTCTGCATTCATTTAAGTATATTTATTTTGCGCTGAACAATTTTAGATGGGCTAATGGGCTCTATGGTGTCTCTGCTTCATACTAACAAAGTGTGTTTATAATTTCAGTGCTGCTGTGACCCAGTGCAGGAGTCTTCTGATACTGAGACAGAAGAGCCTACAAGTGTCCCGTCGGCAGAGAGTTATGATGCGGAACCTGAGATATCACCCTCGCCATCACCTTTACCAGTGGCCAAGGCACCGCTAGTGTTCGAACCACAGGAAGAAGTGGAGTGTCCGAAAATATTTACTAAAACCAGAATAACCTACACATTCAAGCAAACTATCAAGAACCTGCACAATGGCATACCTGCCTACAGATTGAGTATGAATGATGAAGGATGTCCATCATCTAGGAAACAAGATGGAGAACTCAGGCCTCGACGTAACAAATTTACAAACTGGGTAGTAAACCAGTGAACATATTAGTGCTGATAATGCTGTATTTTTCATGGCCTGGTGAGGTCTTAGAACGTTGATATTCTCTAACTTATCGATCAGTGCACCAATCACTGTTTTTACTCTCTCTTTTTCTCTCTTTTGCCAATATGCTAATATCTTTGCATTTTAAACCTTTAACCCTGGATCCCCATTAGCCTAGTTGGTCATCTCTCATCTGGAATATAATTTCACCCTCATCTAAAAAAGGCCTCATTAGATAATCCGTTTTATGAACTATTTTGACTTAACACCAGACCACGGTATATGTATAGTGAACCAGCAGAATGGTGATGTATGCATTAACTGTTCTTACACAGTGTGCTGTGGATCTAACAGAAACTGAATCTGGACATTAGCGCTGTGTTTGTCTCCGGGTTCAAAACCCGGAGCCAGAACACCAAATTCAAGTTCAAATTATTTGGAGCTTGTAATAAAATCAATGTCCTCAAACAAAGTTTCTGGTTAACCAACCTAAATAAGATTTAATAAGATAAATAAATCAGAAAACATTGACTGAACCTAACTTCCTAAAACAATCTATGTGTCGGTCAGCCAATGGATTTCCTGTGCTGGAACAACAGTTACCCATTCACCATGAACACCATGCACTCTTACTTTGTCACAGCAGATCCTGCTCTTTCTCTGGTTAGTTCCAAGACCCTCCTCACACTTTATTTAGGCTACAGGTTGGGAGAGAAATGAACCACACAGTTATCTGGATATAGTTATGGCAGATTAGCAACATAAGCAAAGGGCAGCCACTGTCATATAGCTGCATTCCAGACCTGGGAGGATTGTCTGACCTCCAGCCAACTGGAAGGACTGTTATCCCTTTTCCTTTTGATATGTTAACCGTAGCATACTCACATTCCTCAGTTCACCACGACAGGAGACTGTGTTTGCTGCCATTTCGTGGTGTTTAGACATGGTTTGTGGGAAAAAAAAAAATATGACAACCACAATGTGAAATCCTTTTGTATATTTTTATTGGAAAATGAACACATTATTTCATAATCACACAAGTCCAACAGTGTGGAAAGCTGTGGAAAATATCTTTACAGCAACAAAATGGCACAGTTTGGTTCGCAGGTGAACTTAAATTAAAAAAGGTTTGCCTCATTCACTCCAGTGCAAGCTGAGCTTGTGCAGGGGAAACAAAGAAAGATTGCCCAGGGGTTTGTTTTTTTTCTTCAGACAATTAAGATAATGTAAATGAATGCAGGTGAATCATTGCCGAATTAACACTAGCAAAAATAAGATGGTAAAGAAAAAGAGATCATACTTAATATAAGCATGCTGTGTGCTGTGGTCTGCTGTTTCTATATGTGTTTGTTTGTTTGTTTTTTTCATCTTTCTTTAATTCGATCCCTGGGTTCGGGGGTTGGGGGGGTTAGGGACTGAGACAGGTTTGATGTGTCTTAAAACAGAATGCAAATATAATCAATCCACAGATTCTCTATTGGAATGTGCTCATGAGGTAACAGGCATGCCATTAAACACCCATACACAGGATCCTGACACAATTTCACAATGCTACCTGATGACGTCATCATTATAGCTCATCGCGCATCTTTTCTCCTTTTGGCCGGACAACTCTGCCGATATAAAGGATGGAGTTGGTCTTATTGTCCTTCACCAAGAAGATGAAGGGGTGATCCACGTAGAAGAGTTGAGGATTCCTCAGTTTGTCGGAGCCAAAGATACTGGTGTCGAATGGATTTCCATTAACATCCAACTCCAGGGCCGAAGCATGGAAGACGTTGGAGAGGTAGAGGTCCTTCTTTCCAGAAATGTTGGACAAGTCCGCCTTGGCTTTGTCTACAGCCTCGGTTAGCCCGAGTGCAGCCAGGTGTTTCTAGAGAAGGTAGAGAAACCGGATATGCTCAGAATATGGTGTTCAGAGGTTTTTTTTTCTTTGTATACACAGCGCCTATGCTCAGGGGAACCATCGAATCAGCACTTGTCCACCATTTACCTGCAGATTATGGCTGACTTCCAAGGAGATCTTAGGAAGAGAGATGGCCACAGCTCTGTTCTCCATCTTGCTGATCCAGGTGTTCACCTGCTTCCTGGTCAGAAGTTTCTCCAGGCGGTCCAGAGGCTCCAGGTGGTACGGCATGATGAGGATCATGGAAGCCTGCTTCTGGCCCAGAGGCATGTTCAGCACATAGATACGGTTCACAGTGTCGTCGTGGAAGTCGTACAGACCTGTGTGAAGAGCAATCAGATGTTTTGTTAACTCTCTGTTGCTGAGCCCGGGAGCCCGATAACAAACAGCCATGGTGGAGAAAGTCACCTGTACGATGCATCATGGGAACCCCAATGGTGAATGAGCGGGTCACCAGAAAACCACGATTGTCCACCATTTTATCATGGAACTTCTCATCCCAGTGAGCTGTGGGACAAAGATGGGGACACTCGGTTACACCTCAGATTTCATTCAGTCATGATCACAATTGCAAAATCTTGAGATTATGGATACTTACGCTTGAAGAACATGGCGTTGACAATAAAAGCCCCATCTGGGTTCTCCACGTCCTTGGTGACCTCAGGAAGCTTGCCATCAGTTGACTTTGCCGCCCATTCATTGATGGAGTTCACGGCACTCCTCTTGTCGCGGAAGTTTATTTTCGAATGGTCGTAATTGTAGTGCTTTTGGCTGCTTTTCACAAAATCATCAGCGAAGGAGACAGAGCTCGGGCCGTAGAGGCGGTTACTGATCTTCCAGGTGGTGTTGCGTGTCTTGGCATTGCTCACCTGGGAAGAAGTCACATACAAGAACGAACACGATACAATGTGGGTGTAATTTGAGGCCACTCGGGTAGAATTAGGATTTGAGATCATGTTGATTATTAGGTTCAGTTAATATTACTTGTGTACTTACCTCAGAGAGCAGCTCAGACAGTCCTGTGTGCAGATGCTCGTCCTTCAGCTTGTCAGCACTGAGGACAGTTTTGACCTGGGAGGCAGTGGTGGACTTTCCACCGAGAGCCACCAACCCCAGAGAGGAGGCCACCACCACGGGAGAGATGACGATGTTCTCTGTGCCTTTCTCACTTGCCATGTTGTGGTAGAGGCTGAAGAAGGAATAAGAACAATGTACTCGTTTTGCATTTTCTAAAGAAAAGAGTGCATCCAGCCAACATTAGGTTTTACACATGTACATAAATAATAATAATGCCAGACTGACTGACCTGAAAGCCAGATTGGCACTGTTGTCAGCCATCATAATGGCATGGCTGCTCAGCTTCTTGTCCTCTGCAGAGACCACAAGGGTCAGCAGACAAAGAGCTGCAACGTTAGTCACCCACATCCTGTCTGTCTGAATGAGCAGCAGTGGCAGCCTGCAAAAAATAAGAGGATAGATAACGTGAGCATTACTTCACTAGGGTTGGTTGAGTAAAAAACCAGTCATGTTGTGAGTAGCATGCACATCTCCCATGGGGTAAATATTCAGAACTATAGATATTATTAAGTACGAAGTTGCAAGGACAGACTGAGATGTGAAGCTGTGATAGGGGCAGGGCAGGGCTGGCTCTGCCCACACAAGCTCGGGAATGCCTCAGATTTCAGGCAGACATGTTTCCCCCTGCCACGTCAGCAGCTGCTCGAGGCTCAGCCACTGTGCAGTTCTATGGAGACTCCACGCTGTAACGAGAGGGCTCTCAATTTCCCTGCATTTATTGTAATCAATGCAAACTGTTCTACATCTGCACTGATATTGATTTTTTAGGGCATGTTTCTCCCAAGCCTCAGAAGGATTTGAGAGGATTGTGTTTGATTTTGTAGCTGAACTAATTTCCCAACTAACAAATCTCCTCAGACAAAGAACTGCCTTTGGACGATGTGATTTTTCATTTACAGCCATAAAATATTTGAACATGCTCCAGTTGGGTTTAAAACTTGCACCGAATTTAGGATAGCTAGATTAATAGTCTGTATTCAACACAGTTCTGACTTCAATCCACCACTGCAGAGATACATTGACATCAACTCGGTGCTTGAATACTTGTGTTACAGCAGATATTACTTTTGCATCATGTTAGGATACCTTGAGATGTTTTGATGTCTGCGATTTTCATTCTGAAAGACAAGAGGTGTATGTAACAATCTCCACAGAGCAGTCAATAAAACATTATTCATGCTCTGATGGATACATTCTGTGACATCTGATTCCTCCGTCTTATTTTCCAGTTTCCTCCAAGTTGAGGTTCTTATGCAAGTCTCTTCTGCTTGCTCTCATTCACACACAGGAAATGTTTTCATTGGCTTTGGTATGTGACCCAGAAAAAACAAAACGTTTCATCCAATCAGATGTGCCACAGTGGAGCAGCGCAGATTTCTATGGGACAGATGAACCTCCCATCTTTAAAACCGTGACAGAACCAGGCTAAGATTTGCCCCGCATATCAAACTCCGTTCATTGGAAATGCACTTAAATATATTTGAATGCTCAACAGAGCAGTGAATAAATCCTGTGTGCAGGTCAAACAGCAAGAGCAAGAGCAGTAGATTTCAAACTGGTTAAAATGGAAAAATGCTAGACTGGAACCTTAACCCTGAAAAATTGAGCACATTGCTCCTTCATGAAAAAAAGACCAATGTCTTCCAATCCTTACCTGGCGCAGTCACTTGCAGGGTCCCCTCTGAGCTGTGTCCAGTGAATGTGATGTAGCTGCAGACCTCCCTGCTGCTCTTTATACCCTGTGAGAGAACTTTCTAGAAGTGGGAATGGGATATTCAAATGGGGGCTGTCTGTGTTTTCCTCAGGAAGTTGGTGCTGGGACGTCCCACAGGCTGGAATGAGAGGGGCTGGCCGGAGCTGAATTCCTCAGCACTGGTCTGGGCTCAGCTTTGAGATTTTCGCCACAAGCGACTGGAGTGAGAAATTCAGAGAACATCTGACCGTGGATCAGTTGTGATTTGCTGATGTGTCAAAGAAGAGCTCAGCCTTCAGGCCCTCATGCTGCTGACTCAATATCCAACGCCAGTTTTTTCACACTGCAAAGATCAAGCTGCACTTCAATATGCATCATCTGACTGCAGATATTTAATTGGAGTACAACTTGTCGGTTTGCAAATTAAAACATCCAGAACTTCAGATGAATCTCTTACTCGGAAGTTGCAGCATCGCCAGCCCAGCCCCCATCCCCACCTCGTCCCCACCCCCATAGTGCCACGTCTATCCTTCTCAACTGCTGATTACAGGGTGGTTGTAGAATGGGGGTGTTGAGGAGAGCCCCTGTCGTAAAGCATAAAAAAGCCCCGTCGTGTCCTGGCTGGGACCTCCCTTTTGAGTTGATGCAATATTGCTGTATATAAAATATAGGAAGGGTAGGCTGCTCAGACTCAACTCTTTTTTTTAGTTGCTATTATCCAACATCTGCTGCTATTTCATTTCCTATGAAACATTTTGCACTTCTCAATTATCTCCTTTTGCAAAGACACTTTCTATCCACCCTGTACCTTTTGACTGTGTACTATGTGTTGGTACTTAGGTCACTTGTGCGCCTCATATGTTGTGTACTTAGAGTATATCATTATCAGTACATCATTTGCCCTCTACATATGGCCAATATGACAATAAAAGACTTTGGATTTTGGTTTTGACTGAAAATCACAAATACTGACAGAGTAAACCCCTAAATGGATGAGTTAACACTTACTCGTGCAAGATATGAAATCAGTGTTTCAGAGGAATTTCATCACTGTCTTTATCCTCCAACTCCTCCTCTTTTACAGCTCTCAACAAACTGTCCTGACATGCCAACTGATGAGGAACTTGCCTTTTTTTTCAAAGATGGGGGGGGTGAAGGAACAAAATCTCACAAATCTGCACTCCATAATCAAATCATCTTGTAAACTCCCAGAAGTCGTTAAACATTTGTCATATGCTGGGAGCATTTTTAAAACAAATATATTTTAACTTGTTTGCAGCCGCTTCCCTGCTGTGGGTGGGGTGTTTGCCATTCTGAGAAAGAAAAGCAACAGTCAGCAGTCAAATTCCTCAGCATGTGGAGGGTAAGGGGCATTTCTGGGTCAATCACCTCTGGTCAAATACTCTTAATCTCCATTTAAAGGTTGATGCTTTCATTGTGTTCCCCGAGAGACATACAGGCCAAGACTTAACATGGGGTGAGAAAAGGAAGCTCCTTAGCAGGAACAAAAAAAAGGAACATTGACTTACTGCATGGTCATGTTAGCCTAACATAAAAAGCTCCTATTCTATGCATTATTAATGCAGATAGGATGTTACTATAGATATATCACAATATAGTATGTGTATATGTGTATATGTGCCTTGCAGCAATTTTCTGATCCACACACAAAGTGAGGGATGTCAGTACTGTAGATATATGATGCAACATTTCAGCAAATTAAAAAAATGTACATATTGTTGCATTTCTTTCAATGAGAGCTGGGAACCAGGAACACGTCAGTGAAGTTTTCTCCGCCTCCCACTCTAATAAAAGATCATCACGGGTGGAGCTACTCTTGCCTACAGCAACCAAATGCTGTTTGAAGTCCAGAGCCCATTCAACATCTGCAAGTCATCGCACCAGCCTCAGCACCACTGTTTGTCAGCCGTGTTTGCCTTCTCCATTGCAGTAGCTCAAGAATAATCTGTATGATGATTTGTAGTTTCCCTCAGTGACCTTAGTTCATTCCTGGTGTAGGAATATGGATAGGACTCTTTTAACTGATCAGAAGTGACGGTATTTAAATGGTAACCCCTTGGGCAACAAAAGAGGCCATTAAGTGCCAGACAAATGTTCAACCCCCTCACTCACAAAAGCAAACAAAACAAGGCTTTGCAATTGACACCTCTTCGCCCGGCCAGAGGCCTGAGGCTGATGAGAAGCTTTCTTTTGTTTTTCAGGAAGAGAGAAATTAAAAGGTGTTGTTCATCAAGGCATTTAGCCCAAACAGCTCACTACCTGATATAAGAAATCAAACGAGTCTATGCCAGAACAGTTTTGATTAAACGTGCCTTCTAACATGTATCATATTGGACATACCTGTAAGAGGAAAATAAATATTTTGGCCACACTGGCTGAGAAATGTAGTTTTGTTTCTGTTTTGCTGCTTTTTCACAAAAGATGTTTGAAAATAGAATAAAATGCATTTTAAAGAGCAAATCATAATTACAAGAGTTCTGAGAGTAAAGACATCCACAAAGTCTTTAATAACATATTGTATGTACAATACATATTTATACTGTGAATACCTACAATATTAGAAGAACAAACTGCAAATAATCTGAACATAGCCCACAACAAAATGCCACTGCATTGTGAGGTCTAAACCACTAGATGGAGTAGAAACCAACCAGATCAACAACCAGCACTGTGTCACTGTCACGCTCTCCTTCAGAACAAAAACCTGAAACTCAGAACAGCTGTGATTGATTCCTGAGGACAAACATGCAAATATTGTGCATGTAACACAAACACATGCATGGCAGATCCAGGACAATGTCAGCAAGCGAAGCACAGTGATTACGTATTGACACTGAAGAAAATTGTCAGCTTTCCTAATTCAATCATATTAGTGTTTTAATTTAAATATCCTGAGTTAATGTCTGAATTAAAACATTAAGGCCTTTCTCTCTTATTAGTTTGCCATATAAAAGTGCATTTTTCAGGTGCATGTGGTTATGTTCACACCAACTCCTTAAATTGTAAAACAATTGAACAAGAGTGTGGTTTAAATTTCTCTCAGGAGATGATAGAGGCTTCAGAAAAGATTGTAGCCTGCTGCCAAATTCCAGCAGATCTTCAAAGTCAGAATGTGCTGTTGTGTTGGCATTTACACAATAACACGGTCAAACTCTTTGCCCTCCTCCTCCGCATTTCAAAATACATTCTGTCTCCTCTCAAACGCTATCAGTCACAATCATCTCCCTCTTGACCCCAGCTGCTTCACGTGACACCACCTGCACAGGAGACCCCTACCAGCAGTCCTCCTCCTCCTTCCTGCCTGTGGATGCTGGTTGGCATTTTGAAATGAGAGTTCAATCCAACAACTCGGCAGCTGGAGCTTCTGATTAGTGCAAACCTGTGGCGAGAGGAGCAGGGAAGCCCAGGTCAGCCACATCAAACAGGGACATAGCACAGGAAATATCCCGGGAGGAACATTTGCCCTGCTCCCCCCACCTGTGGATGCACAAGGAGGTACATTGTGAAAGCGTGTGTGTTTGTGTGTGTGTTTGTGTGTGTGTGTGTGTGTGTGTGTGTGCCAACAACTTGGCAGCTGGAGCTTCTGATTAGTGCAAACCTGTGGCGAGAGGAGCAGGGAAGCCCAGGTCAGCCACATCAAACAGGGACATAGCACAGGAAATATCCCGGGAGGAACATTTGCCCTGCTCCCCCCACCTGTGGATGCACATGGAGGTACATTGTGAAAGCGTGTGTGTTTGTGTGTGTGTGTGTGTGTGTGTGTGTGTGTGTGCATGAGTGGCTGCAAGTTAATGAGTATGGCGAAGGAGGAGGCGTGATCGAAAGCATCTTAGCTTCAAGCACTTCATTCCCATCAGAAAGATGCTTATTTATGAGCCTAACACAGTGCAGTGTTTCCTTGGTGATGAGTCTGCACCCTCACTTCCTTTAAACAAAGCTCCACCTCCACTTGCTGACCAATTAAATGAAGCTCATCTGAAAATGTGAGTCATTTCACACACCAGAGACCTGCTGACTAGCTGTCACTGTTGATGATGATCACCAGAGTCCCACCAAGTGTCACTCCCTGCTTGCTGCTGCAAGAAATGCTGGAATGTGTCTTTGGTGTTTCTCTGGTGCTGAAAAACAACTCTTAGTCGCCATGATACATGATGAGCTAACAACCTGGAAGGCTCACACAACAAATTAAATACAACACTCAATTCTGTCCATTAGAAACTGTATTTGAACATAAACAGATGGGGATTCTAAGCATTGTAGTCATATTTTTTCTTCTGTAATCGCATTAGTGGCCAAGCACTGATTGGATTCACAATTCGAGGAGGGATTTGATATTCTGTTTTAATTAATTATTCAATGGTGTAAAAGCAGAAGGAGAAATCATTGTTGAAAGCTGAGACTTACTCACAAGGTGGTGAGGGTGTAGGTGGCACTTTGTTTCCGACTTTGTCTCTTTCCCCTATTCTACAGCTCTAGGCCAGACAACAGAGGTATAAATAAAAAAAAAATCTCCTGTCTCAAAACACACCATTAATTGCTTTTATTCGTGAAAAAAAACAGAAAATTATAAAATTAATTCAGAGATTTTCCAAAATATTGTTAATTGCGAAACATTAATTTTCCCTCAGTTGGATGCAGCAGGCTTCCGTACATACCTGTTCACTGGTGGGATAAGCTTGAATACAATTGCATGTTGTTGCATTCACGGCTCATCGGATATTCTGCTTTCACTTCTGGAAAAACCAACCTCTGGTGGTAGTTCAGTTCAGCGGCTGAGACACTCCCTCTGTACGTGGTGTCAATGACATCTCAGCATAACGCGAGTAACTCTGAGAAATGAAAAAAACAAACAAAACATCTTGCAAATTTCCAATCCACACGGTTAAACGACATGACCGTGAAGGCGCCGGGTGGCGGTGGTGGAGTCATCTCGGGGACGCGCTGCTCGCTCCCTCACTACGGGAGGGCTGGGACTAAAAGAGCGACCCTCTGTGCGTGTGTGTGCGTTCACGTCTCTGCCACACACACTCTCTCACACACACACCCGGAGACAGCACCGACAGAAGGAAACCGACACGGGACGGAGTGAGGACATGAGCCGGTAACTGGTAGCTGACAACCGCTCGCCCGGCTCCGGCTCCCCACTGCTTTGTTTGCGGTGTAAAACTTCGACCGTGTCAGCAGCTTTTGGAGCTCCACCGGTGAGCCGCTCATCTCCACCCTGCCAGCCAGCCAGCCAGCCAGCCTGCCTGCCTGCCTCCCTCCCTCCTCCCGCCGGCCGTCACTTCCCACACGGGCCGTCCCGGTGTGACTCTCTGCTCGCCGGGGAGAAGTGGCAGCAGCCCGCACACAGGTGAGCGACAAACCCAGTTCCTACACCAGCTCCCACCGCGGACTCATCGGTGTGGCTCATTCATATTTAAATGATTGAATACACCTACACAGATGTTCGTCTGTTGATCTCTTGCAGCTGGGCTTCTTTTTTTTTCTCTGTCACTCCTCATATGAAGTGACTCACTTGTGTGTCTTCTGAGCTTCAGTTGACATGGGACACGTGTTTACACCAATAAATGAGAATTCCTAAGAGATTCACTAAATCGTTGAGTCAGTTCCAGTGGAGACTGCAAGGCTGTTCTCTTGTTATCACTTTAAAGTGATTTAAAGGTTGTTTCTTCCGTGAGAAGTTAATGTTGTGTAGTGTGACTTTTCACTGTCTGTTTTTTTGTGCCATTGTGTTTTGTTGTGTGATCTTCGATTTGCACTTGAACCCCCCCCAATACCATGGAAGGCTGATAGCAGCCATGATTATTCAAACTGCTCCTGTTTCAGCCGAGGATCTTTGAGAAAATGGTACAAGAGTTGACATTTTGAGGCTATTTGAAAAATAAAAAATTCCAAGGTAACATACATCGCCTACAGTTTCTACAAATTTGATGGAATTAGACAAGATTACAGGCGAGGTCATGTGCAGCCATGCTGAAACGACTTGGCGTTGCGTGGGAAATGCTTTAAAGATCACTGTTGATTTATACAATTCAAACTATGCGGTCTTAAGGTGGTCTGACTTAATATCGTCGGTTTCAGTCAGTCTCAACTGAGGGTCCTTTTTTGAACTGCAACTCGAGCAAAGATACACTCAGAATAAAAATATCGAGCTGAGCCTAAAACGCCCCCTGTTAAGAGAATAAATTCATGATAAAGGGATATATAATAGAACAGTGGAATGTGGTGCGCTGAATTCACAGCAGCAATCCCACTCATTGGATCCCGACTCACAGCAGCCTTGTAGGTATATTTCTCCACTGGATGTATTTCTGTTGTCAGACACACAATTTTAATACCAGGCAGGGCCTCCCTTTGCTCTGAAACCAACCTTAGTTCAATGGCATGAATTACCCAGCACATTGCAAGCATTCCTTTGAGATTCTCCTCCATGTTAGAGTGAGTAAGTCATAACATTTCTGCAGATTTTTCAGCTGCACATTAAAACTAGAGATGAGCTTTGGGAAATGATAGTTATTGTGCTGGGAGTCGCCACCAGAAGATTGTAAATCATTGCCATAAAGGGATGCACATAGTTACATGATGTGGTCACAGCAACAATAGTCTGTGGTATTCCAACAATGATTGATTTGGTATTAAAAGGGCTGATGTATGAAAGGAACCAACATCAGCCTGTAGTGTCTGTGCTTGAAACAATAATGTGACTTTAATGGTGGAATTTATCCATTATGTCTGTCTTTCCGCAGACAACACCTTTTGCTTGGAACCTGTTCTTGTTAAGGCTCCTCACCTGCACAATCTCCTGCAGTGTTTTTATAGATCAAAGACACATGTACCTGAAAATGGCTCCTTTGATGGGAACATTAACTGTATCTCATGACTTGTATCTGCATGACTGTGCGCAGTGCACTGCTGGCACATGAGATATTCCACCAAGCAGGTGGACAGGTATTCCTTGGAAAAAACCTGCTCAGTGACTTCAGTTGCGCTGTTGAACAGACACGCAGAGTTGGCAAGTGCTCTTAAATAACTGCTTCTAAGTGAGTGGGCATGTTTATGACTTCTCTAACACGTAACTCCTAAATGGGGAAAAAAAAGGATAGATAATATTCATCCTGCCATAGATATAGATCCATAGCTATGTATCAGATGTCAGATAATCAGTCGCACGAGTGGAGAGTTTTCCAGAGGAAGACTTGTATGTTTCTTGTAATCTGCATGCTGTCTTTTGTGACATGCTCGTGTCTTATTGGCACACTGGAACTGAACAGAGCCATTGTTATGTTGTCCTCAACAGCTGCGGTGTTATGTCAAAATGTGTGGTGTTAATGCTTTCTGTTGATTGCTACCTTGAAGTAGGGAAGCGAGGGCCAGCCTTCTATGTCTCTGTGTCACACCTGTATTCAGCCTCTCTGCCTTTATCCAGTAAGGATAATGAACCTTCACAAAGAGCTGACTCACTTTTGAAAACATTTGCTATCCATTTGCAGCTCCCTGAACAGAAAAAAGGGAGTGTAGAGGGTTTGTAGAGCTAGATTCTGTTAAGCTGGTGTATGGAGGTGAATGGATTTATGCGTTATGAATGAATAAAAAGATTGTGTTTTTCTAAGCAGATGTTGAAGCCCACAGTCAGTGACATGCATCCACACAAAGGGGACTTGTTTCTCAATATTGAAAAGACCAATCTTCACAAAACAAACTGATTGAAATTAAATTATTACGTTTTGTCTGCAACACAGGCTTGGTCAGTGACGTTCAGTCCACAGCTTCCATTGTGTCAAAGATCAGAGTTGACTGGAGGACTGAGCTTAGATCATTCATTGTCCAAGAAAGTCAGAGCCAAGCCTTTTCCCCGTCCGTGTCAGTCATGCTTCACATTTGCAATGCATAGCAGATCCTGTCACTGTGGACATGTTCACTGTTCTACATAATGTGGCATCTGTGGATGGTCTCTGTCTCCACCATTGTTTGTTACCAACTGTTGTGAAATGGCCACCCTCTGTTCAGAGCCAGACAGAATATATAAAACTTACTTTTTTGTTACCCTCTTTATCTGCACAAGTAAAATGTCCAGGTCTAATTATCTTTAATTAAACTCCCATAGGAGCGTGAGAGGGGTTTGGTTCACTGTCTTGCTAGTGGGCAACTTGATCTCTTTTCAAAGCCCAACACTCAGACTAACAGGGAGGCGCACAGTTATTTTGTCAAAGCTGAGGTTCCCCTTTTGAAAGATGGCAACAATACCTCCTTGACTGGATAACAGGTCTGTTTGTTTTTCTTTCATTCTTTGTAATATTCCCACCATCTGATATCCATCACCACAGAGTTCAAACATTGACTCTGCAGCTGAGAAAATGTGTCTCTGCATTGCCTGTTATTATTAGCTAATCCTTTGCTTGGTATGTCATGATGTGAACCAGTTTCATATAGCTACTTCTGCGCTTGCCTCGACCGCCGTTTTATCACCAGGGAAACAGTTTTGAGTAATCATTACTGCAACAGAAATAAAGAAGACAAATCTTCATTTGAATAAAAAAAAAAAAAAGCTGAGGCTGAGGTCATTTGAATAAAAAAAAAAAAAAAAAACAGCTGAGGTTTTTTTTTTTTTTTTTTATATATCTCGGAAAGCCAAGTTCACTGTGGTGCCTCCTGCCTCCTGGACTCAGACAGCCGGCTCAGTAGAGGACAGAGCTTGGTGTAATGTCAACACGCAGATGGTGGTGAAGAGCCCTCATGCAGACCTACAGATGGTACCTTTATAAAACATGGCAGTCCACCCACCTTTTTATTGGCCCCTCATTTGTGACAGCTGTGGTTGGAAGAGTTGTTGTTCTTTTACTGCATGGACTGTGTGTAAAGATGGACAGAATGGCAGCTCCCAAAAGTGAAGCCAAATCTTTCCTGACCCCTGACATATTATCAGACAAATGTCTTATTCAATTAACTGGTGACATATTGTAAAGGTCAAATTCACTGTAACAGTATTCATTTCTACAAAAACAATGCGAGCATCCTTTAACACCAGACTTCGGCAACAGAAGAAGAGATAGTGACCATATTTTCTGCAGCTCAACTTGTTGGCTGAGGTGTGATGTGATAATTCTAGTATGTTCTCCTCTTTGCCATGAAAAACGTTCAGACGTTCAGAGTGAACTGAGCCAATGGTTTTGCCCATTTGCTCACAGAGTACAACAATGGTTTCCACTGTGTTTCTGCATGCCACAAATGTCTTTGTCAGATGTTTGCTTTCCTGGCTGCAGTATCAGCACTGCAGTTTCACCTATGATTAGGAACCAGCCCCAGAATTCTTCTTTCACAGCCCTAACAGGCAGACAGGCCAGGGAAGGGGGTCCAGTCAAAACTCCTGTTGCCCTTTCTCAGTGTTTCCAGTTTGAGGAAGGGGAATTAATCAAAGTTTTCTGCCAGGCAGCACTACAATTGTTGACAGGCAAGGCATTTAGCTTTCATTACAATGCAGTTTCACCTATGATTAGGAACCAGCCCCAGAATTCTTCTTTCACAGCCCTAACAGGCAGACAGGCCAGGGAAGGGGGTCCAGTTAAAACTCCTGTTGCCCTTTCTCAGTGTTTCCAGTTTGAGGAAGGGGAATTAATCAAAGTTTTCTGCCAGGCAGCACTACAATTGTTGACAGGCAAGGCATTTCGCTTTCATTACAATCACATATTTCACTATAACAATTTAACTACTAAAAGAAGTAATCATTTAAATCCCCTGAACCCGAATGCTCTAAGCCTCTGTGAAACGTAATTAGACATATGTATATTTGTCGCAGGAAGCAAACGACAACACTTGGATTGATTGGCCCTGTGGTTTCTTTAGGCATTTGTGAAAGCAGTGACATTTATCTTGATAGAATACTGTTGGGCCTTTAACCTATAGAGGGATATGCCCTCATGAATGTATTCCAAGTGTGATGTAGATGTTACACATTAAATATCCATTCTCTAAATAGAAATATCTGCCTATGTTTTCTCTTCCTTTTTATGGACCATTTATGAACTGTTTGGGCGATTTATCAAGTATGTGCTTGGATTGCTGGAACTGGCTCTTTAATGGAAGCTGCTGACATTGTTCAGAAGCTTCTATCGTACCTCTCCTAAACTATCAAAGATTTAATGATCAACAGGAAGCACCATCAAATCCTGCTGAATGTGAGACTATAAAGCTTTTTTAAAAAAGGAGCCTCATATAAAGCTTGAGCAAGATCCAGATGTGGCTGTTAATGCTAATTGAATCTACGTTGCAATATAAAGGCCCTCTTTATAGCCCTCATTCCCCCAAACTGTTTATGCCCCATCCCTTTCTGTCCCGTGGTTGTGAGAGGGCTGTCTTGGTTGGATTGTCATGATGTGTGACAAATTCATTTGTCTCCTTCTTGTTTTTTATCATTTTGACTTTTCGTCTAGTGCCATCATCGGGTACAAATTTCAATTTTCTATTCCCAGTAGTTTGGTGTATGATTGAGCCGTGTTGTGTTTATAGTGTGGCCCAGGATGTTTTGTGTCCACACAGCCGAAAGAATGTTGTTTTTTGATTGAATGATAAGCTTTCAAATGCATCACCTTCCTTGTGTTCACAGCTGTATTTGAAGCTGTCCTCCTGAGAGTGGCTCGCATAAGAAGGATGCTAATACCATGTCTGAACTGGGCCTTTGTGTATGAATCATGGACACTGACATTGAGCATTGGGCTTCCTGCAAATGTCCATTTGATGCACCTCCATGCTTTCCTTTCCGCTCCTCTCCAGACATCCACAGTGCAATCGTACATTAAACAGACTGTCTGTGTCATCCTGTCTTTAAAGTTATAATCAGACAGACCCACGCAGCATTAGCTGCCTAATCGTTTAAGCGTGAAGGAGAGGTTGGTGCTATCACCGCACAGCAGGAGGCTACTGATTTCAAGCCCCTCAAAGGGAAACTGAGGGGGTTAAGTGTTCTGCATACTTCAAATAACATGTATTAAGCATGAGGAATATTCGCATCCTTGCACTTTAGCTGCTCAAGATAAAGTTTTACTATTTATTCGTGGGATCACAGCTGACGCCCCAGTGGAGAAGTACTGCCTTAACTCTGCCAAAAACTCGTAAATAAGTAATAACCCCCCCAATTCACAAGGCTCCATAAAGCTCATAATACGACTTTATTGTTTTCTTTGTCTACATTGCTTTGACAGGTTCTGTCCCTGCAGCCACACGCCAGCTCACACTTCTCTATTAAAACGAAGGCGCTTCTCTATAAATCCCTAACAAAGCAGTTCTTCAGCACTTCCAACTCCTGTGCGAAGATCGTTCAAATCCTTCATCTCATCATGGAAATTACCAACAGCCATGATCCTTCCCCTTCCTGTGATTATACCATTATTTTCTTGGAATATCTCCGCTCCATATTTTTCAGATTGATGAGTTTGTCAGTCTGATGAGCACTGAGATGAGAAGTGTCATTCTGTCTCTACACCAGCACTTTGCGCCCCTATTCTCCTCATTTGATTTATTTGACTCTGTCACCCAGTTTGCAATGCGTCTCTCCTCGTTGATTTATTAATGATCCCCCATTGGCTGTGAGCTACAGCCACACTGCTCGCTATCCTGCAAGGCACAAACTAAGGACTTAAAGGGAGAGCTCACCCAAAAATGAAAATTCACTCATTATCCACTCACCATTATGCTAATGCAGGAATGGGTTGTGTTTAATTACACAACACTCTTGCGTTGCCTTGCAGCCAAATCCAATTAAAGTAAAGGGCAACCACTTCTTCAATTTTTGGTAGCTTGTAAACATGATTGTGCAGCTTTCGTGAATTTATCTATTGCTATTGTAAAATACTGTGAATATTGGCACAAGAAGACACCAGTCATTCTCTCAACAGTGAAGATGAAGTATGTGTTCATGTGTTCTGTTTGTTTCAGGAGTAATAGTAATTACATATGAGCAAGAAGGACAGAAGCAGACTTGTGAGCATTTTACAGGAGCCCTCTATTCTCATTTGTCAGGTCAGAATGTTCTAGCACCAGTGTCTCAACAAGTATGTGTCAAATACTTGACTCCTCTTCTTTTTTTCATTTTGCTGTCATAAGCCTGGAGAGAAAAAGAAATATTGATTTGTGTCTCAGGTCTTATAATAACAATATATCATATAACAATATTCATTTCTGTGAAGGGAAATTTTCACCTCCAGTCCACCTCCATCGTCCTCCTGTGTAAAGATGCATTTTTTCCTATGATGTCTGAAACGCACACGGAAGGTGATGTTTTCATCAGTGTCTCACTCAAATTCCTTCTGCATGTGCAATGGCTTTCAATAGACATGTTGACATGGAAACCAATATCTCAGTATCCCCCAGATTAAGACAACAGTTCATTTTGTGAATTTCTTTATCCAAATAAGGTAGACCAAATGGAATGTAGAGACCTAGAATAATCAAATTATGTAGGCATGGATACACAGTGAAACAAAAATCAGTTATAGAGCATTTTGCACCATAGACATACAGCAGTTACCAACTGCTGGTCAACACATTCGCATGTTTGATTGAAAACAAATGTTAGATTCAAAATGGGCACGAATCATAATCTTTAACATGTGACACAGATAACACAGATTAGTCTACTCATGTAAACCTAATCAAAATGTCTTGTTAAAAATCAGGATAATAGTTTGAATCGTGTCATCCATGTTAAAGCATTAGTAACTGGCACAACTGGCAGGGCAACGATGGGAGAAAGAATAATTGATTTGTAAAACTGGTCGAGTTAGAGCATCATTATTCAGAAACTGACCCTTTGCTTTGCACACAGCTCTCTCTCTTTTATCCAAAGCAAAGTAACTTTTCATAGTGATTGTATTTTCTCCCTTTTCTTCCCTTTATGTAATAAAACTCATACCATACATTATGCAATGAACTTGTACCTATTCTTTTGGTTTCCCAGGAAACTCAGCTTTCTTCTTCTTCATTATCTGTCTGTTTACCCTTGCTTGGACTCATTATCTTCAGCCTCATGCACAGAACTGTCTTGTTTATAACAGTGTGTTCGCTTTAAATTCCTCTCTAAACTACACATATTTAAATTGAATTAGTGCATTATTTCAATGAACATAAAAACTGCATTCGTGGCCAGGATTGTAAAAGTTTGCTGTTATAAACACAGGAGTGTTGTATTGCAGTGCACACGAAGTGGCAGGATTGACTTCAGAAAGCAGCAACAATGGTTTGTTTAGACTAAACAGAAGAAGACGTGGGTAGCGGGAGCTACCAAGAGTGGCGCTTCAGGGATGATGGATCTTTCACGACTTAATATAAAATGTTGGCAAGTCTCTCTTGAGTGAGAGCTTTCCACTTTCAGTGCTGAGCTCGCTGTAATATAGTTGTGAAGCAATGACTCTTAATGCACGTTATCTTGTACTTTGTCACCGATGTGTCAGTTCTCAAGTCCATCACAGGCATCTACTGATGCCACATGGTTCAGTTAATTCTCAGTTGTGGTTTGTTGCTGTGTTCATTGCACATCTCAATAATCAGATCAAGTCATTAAGATATGATCAGGAAAAGATGAAAGGTACAGAGAGATAGAAACTATCACTTGCCAGTGTCCCTACAACAAAGATTGTGAAGCTTATCCCAGAGTGTGAACCAGAACATCAAGCAACACAGTCTTATTGAAGAATAATTCACCCAAAGGTGGAAAAAAAAAAAAATCAATTCATCCCTTTTCTTCAGTGTACCTGATGCTCGGTCGTCACGGCAACAGGCTGGGGAGAGTTGTGAGTGATCCTGAGGTGTTCCCAGGCCAGTTGATATCTCATTCTTCCAGGGAGCTGTTGGTCTACCCAGGGGCTTCCTCCCCATTGGCCACGCCCCGGAAAACATTTCCTGATGAGATGTCTAAACTATCTCAACTGAACCCTTTTTTACAAGAAGGAGTGGCGCCCCTCCATGCTACGTAGAAAACGAATTTCAGCCGCTTGTCTCTGCAGTCTTTTTCTGTCAATCATGACCCAGAGGTTATGAGTTGAGGATGGGAACATTGATCGACTGATGGATAGAAAGCTTGGCCTTGTGGTTTAGCTGGCTCCTCACCACAATTGTCCACTACAACACCTGCAATACTGACGACACTGGGAATTACAAGCCTGTAGTATTGGATTTCCTAATATCTAGTAGGTGTTACTTTCATTTTATCCACTGTATGGTATGTAAATGACAGTGTCGAGGCTAACTGACTATCATTTTCTAAATTTCTTTTGTCAACTATTCTTTTTAAGTCTATTGTTTGTCACTCGTGCTGCTTGGCCTTTCCTTCAGTTCCCTGGTCAGAAGAAGACACCGCTTTTTGTCAGGGAATCTGCTGAAACATTTCCTCCCCTGCAGACTGTTTTCCCTCACCGGGGCTGTTGATGGGAGGAAATGAGGCAGCAGAAAAGAAGATGACAACAGCCATTTAGGGGGTTTTCATTGACCCAAAATCTTGACCCAAGTTAGACAACTTCTGACAGTCACACATGCAAAAACTGCTGCTCCTGTTTTATTGATGTCACTTGTGACCTGTTTAATTCTTGAAGGGAAATGTAGATGACAAAGTTGATGTGAAGGGGGGATAGAAAAAGGTTAATATTTTTTACTATAAAACCTGATGTGCAGCTAATCTGTTTTTTTATTTAGTTGTTTTAATCAGATTTTTAATCTTTTCTGACTTGGTTTTTATGTGATTTGAGACATTCCAAGTGACAGATGTAACAGTGCAGCCCACTCTCCTCATGGTGGTCACATTGTTGAAGTTTTGAATTCATGTTATTGTGTATATTATCAGTTATTGGCTTAGTACTTTCTGCTGATAAGGGAATTAATGGCTGCCTTTCTCCATCTGTGTTCAGCCCAGAGGAGAGCTGGGTATGGGAACTATGAGGAAAAAATGAGACGAGCTTTCATGACAACCTGGAGACATTGCTAGACATTGGTTTGAACATAATAATCAGTCAACAAGTGACAACATGACAGTGCAGAAAGTGTTTGTTGCTTGGCGTTGATGAACGGAGTCTTGATTTGTTTCTCTGCCTTAAAGGTGTGGTTGACGTGCCCAGACACACATCTTATTCAATCTTAAAAGCTCAGTCCTTCAAGTCAGTGATTATCCTGAACCAATATTTGTAATAAATAATTTATCCAGTTGAAATTTAATTTTTTCATTAATAATTCATGACTTGATGTGAAATCAGTTTTTATTTTGTGGATGGGATTTTTTTAACTTTCTGATTTCAGGCTTGGTGCCTGAGCTGTTTTCTTGTACCCTTCTTACGCTGCAAATGATTTGTAATTGCAGTCAGTGTATGTGGTAATTTTAAGTATAACGCTCCACACTTTTCATTTCAAGGCATGGAGCAGCCCTGCCCATAGCCTGTCAAAGACTCTTGCGATCCTGCTGGGGTGGGCCAGGATTATTATACCCTCGGGGTCAGGCCTGCCCTCCTCAGAGCAGTTATACAAATAACAGGAAACATGGTTCCTCCTGCAGATGCTAATGAGCAGCTGCCCAGAGCCGGAGACGGCATGATTACAGTAGGAGGAGTACATAACACGCAGATAGGCTCTGGAACATCAGATGAGATTTAGCCACTTGCTAACTGACAGCTAACTGCAGTTGGTGTGTCTACTTCTACTTGTGCTTATTTGACTCTCCTCAGAAGAGAGCTGTCATTAATAATGCATAATTAATGCTTTGGTAACACCAACATGCACTTTCAACCCCAGATTAAATAGAGTTTTGCAACTGCAGCAGCACAACAGGCTCCGTCATGTTCCCGGCAAGTGAGGTAAAGTTGTGATAACAGCGATTCAGTTCTATCATTACCATTATTGCTGATAGCAGAGTATCGGCGCTGAGTCAGCAGCAGCACAGTGGGAAGACTTGACTTATGACTGAATATTTACAGCTAAATCTGCCTGACTGCTTCTAGCTGTGTCTCCTACAACAGCTTTAGAGCTGATGATTTTTTTTCTTTTCAGTATTATCATGATGCTCTGCTCCTCCTTCACACTGGAAGGAGGTGATGCAGCTGGAGCAGGCCCCAGGGTTGAGTGCCTCCCTGATGAAAGCCTTCACATTTTCAGATAAAGCATTGATAGAAAATCCCTGTTTGCATTCACACAATGATCATGTTGTGGTTATGTTGCTTCCAGGTTCTGTTGCCATGTGTACGTTCCCCCAAATCAGATTGTATTCATTTATTTATTTATCTTTATACCGAAAGTTGAAGCCTTTTGCTCAAATGTCACTGTTGCGTAACATCCTTGTTCAGCCTGTTGGCCTTTTCTTCCAATGTTTTTTTTTTTTTTTTTCCTCTGGCCTGACATGAAAGGAAGAGATGGTAATTGCATGCTGCTGTGGCTGCTTGATATTCATGATGAATGTAATTTAACATGATGGTCAATAACTGCTTATTTCACAAAGCCCTTTATTTCTTTAACCTTCATCACAGCTACCTGTATATCAAAGCTCCTCGCAGTCTCCGTGGTCATTGGAAATGGGAGCTGGGCTTTGCCTTAGAAGCGTGTTACTTTTCAAGCAGTTCCATGAATTATCCAATACGAGCTCCCAAACAGCTTCACTGTTAATACTGCGTTCTCTTTGCATCTCCTTACAGGGCTCTTCATAGTCAGTGGGATGTTAGAGGTCTGGAAGCAGGACCAGGACTGACTGAAGGAGCATGGTGAAACACCAACCCCTGCAGGTCTATGAGCGGCAGCTGTGTCTGTCATGTATCACTGGGATCTATGGTTGCCGCTGGAAACGCTATCAACGGTCCCACGATGACACCACCAAGGTGAGAGGGGGAGGAGAGCCCTTCAGTGGATGATGTGCTGCAACCAGGAAATCTGTACATCTGGTTTCATTCAGGGGAGAGTTTTTTGTGTGTACATTTTGGAGTAGTTCCAAACAAAAATCTTTTTTGGATGCTAAATTCAAAAGTACTCTAGATGTTTGCTGTGTCTTCTGACACCTTTTAAACAAGATGGCTGAGACGAAAGAGCTCCATTACTGAGCCTCTTACTATGAGACTAGAATGGATCAATTAATACAAGGCTCTGGTCTATGTCTGTGTTTGGAATCCAAAACAGCATCACGCCCCCCTGATCCATAGATACCCTGCCCTGATGTTTGTCTTTCAACACTGATTTACCAAGAACAATTATCTTTGACCAAATATGTCCTTGCCGGCTTATCCACCACCAAGTAACCTTGAGCTTTCCCCACAGAGGCTCATTCAACGTTACAGAACTCCAGTGTTCCCAGTGTGTTCCACAGTGTTTATTTAGTTTTAATAGATTTCTCTAGTCACAACTGTCTACCCTAACGTGTTTGTGTGCCTAGTGTAGAACCTTTGTTTAGAGCAGTCATATCTGGGAGGACTTAGAGGAAATTAAAGGATATGAGAGTAATTTATTCAGCATTCAATTCATTGTTAAGCACTCAACAGTGCTTTCTAAATGATGCTGTTTTAAATGAAAGTTTCATAATGTTTGAGTTCAGGATTTTTTGTAGCTGCCCCTTTGTGGCTACACTTGCTTCATAAAAGTTAAACATGTAAAAGCTTTGCACTCATAGCTGTCAAATTCAACCCCCAACCAAAGAATGTAGCCAATCATTTTTTTCTGGTATTATCCGCCAGGATCAGTATCAGCCTCTGGTACTCAAGATGAGCCATGTTTTCCTGACCTTTCCCTTAATCTTCTCTGTTCTCTCTCTCAGGACAGACGGGTTGTGTTGCTGCAACAAACCCAAACACGCAGCATGAATGTGTGTGCACACATGCACACATACACAGAGTTGGATGATTCAAATGCTCACATAGTATACTAGGACTGGGCATTAATCCAAACTAGAAACCAACATTAATTAACCAACATAGTTCTACTCATGCCAGTTCATTTAGACATGAATGCTTTCCCTGAGGGTGTACTTTCACGAACAATATTTAAACACATTAAACTCATTTTCATTTATCATAATTGAGGTACAAGGTGAAAATAATCGTGATATTGATTTGAAGTCATATTTCTCTTTTGACACAAATAACTTAAAATGGCACAATAACCTTAAATGCGATGTTTAAAACAGAAACAAAAACACATGAAGTCATTGACAAGCCCTGCAGAACTATATAAAGACATATTGATTTTCTTTCCCCCTGTTGGCAGGAAACTTGACACCGTGTAGCTCTGTTTCCTGTTACCAGAGTCTTTCAGGCTAACTGGCGGGATAGTGCAGAGTCTGCATTATTTGTTCACGGTGCTCATCCTTTTGTTTTGACCGTGTGGTGTTGCACAGCACACGAGCATACTCTTGACTCGAGGCTAAGAAGCTAACAGTCACGGGCACGTGCCCTGTGCTGCACCCGTTTTCATCCAGGTGATTCCACATATGGAACTAAAAGCACACTGAAACATGACCAGGTGCTGTTTGGTCCTGCTGCTGAAAAGACTTGTCATTTCCATTGCGAGCACTACCTAGCATAGGTCAAGGTGATGTCACCTAAGCCTGCATCTTTAACGATCCCAGTAAACAAACTGTGACCAATCAAGGGCAAGTATCAGATACATGTAACTGGACCTGAGCGAATCACAGAAGCGTGAGACCTGAGAGTAGCACATTCATTCATGATCCATCAGTGGCTCAATGCCATTTCACCCCTTTATCATCTTTGTTCACTGTAATGAGCTGTTTCAGGTCGACCAGCTGTCTTAGCCACACTGCTTCTGTCTGTACTCGAGGTGCTTTGTAGGAAGACGGCCCGCGTCATGCAGTGCAAGCCGATCTGACCTCTCAGTAATAATTGAAAGTATTTCCATTTAGCCACTCGTTACCATTCATTCACACAAAGGCTTCAAAAATAGAAACAAAGCTGCTCTGCCATCATCTGTCAGTGATCTTGTGCTCTTTGTTTTCCCCACACTGAAGTATTGGATGAGGCAGGCAAAAATATAATTCACTAGAATTAGGTAATAATGGATAATTTTTAGAGATATTTAGTTGATTTCTTAAGCCTTAATGTGAAGTTGTATTTGTTCTAATGATTTATAAGAGTTTCCTAAATTCCCCTTTTACCTAGGAAGTAATGATTTCTGTTTTTCTGTCTGTGGTTATGAAAAAGGAACCTACAGAACTAGGTTCCCTGAAACATTGTGGATGGGTGGGGCATGAGCCAATGAGAAACCTGTTGATTTATAAAGAATAACACTGTTTTTCTTCATTGGGTGATGTTTTTAAAGGTCAGTCATATACAATCCAACACCTGTATCTGTAAAATGTTTACAATTAATTTGAAATACGCAGGAAATGTAAATGGTAAATATTTGCTCTCAGTGACTGAGCTGTTAATGATTCATAGATTGCTGATGAGAGTTATCCTGAAGAGAAACTCTCACACTGTGCTGGGAGAAAAATGGGGTTAAGCAGGGTCAAACAAAATACAATGCTCATGAATCCTTTTCTCATTATTCTCCTATAATACGGCCTATAATTTTTCCTATGCTCACCTCAAAAAAGCTGTCCGCTCACTGCTCGGAGCAAATTAGCTGAGTCCCTACAACACATGAATGGTTGCTCTCTCTGGTTTTGATTCTAATTTAAAGATCTAGATTAGTTTGTGTGGCTGTAACGATTTGTGCTAATCCCCAGTGCCAAACGTTTACTTTTACATCTTCTTGTTTGAGAGAATCAGTCTCTCTTTGTAATGGGAACTGAACATCTGAAGTCACTTTAAGAAAATGTGGTCAGGTTTTTTTGACAATTTTCTTAATGAGCAAACCCTAGATAATGAAAACAGCCAATAGCTGCAGCCTTACTCATCACTGAGTATAATATAAAACGTGTATCACAGGTGGTCTCCTGACTTCCCCACATTTGCTTTTTCAGTCAGTCGTGTAGGATCCTCTGACGTGTTCCAGATCGTGAAAATAAGGCCTTGAAGGGCCAGGGATTTATTTTTAGCTTCTCTACAATGTTAGTACACTTCAAGGCCTGGGTTGCGAGTTCATTCTCTAGTCAGATTTATTTGAATCTAAAACCATACAACAGTTAACATGCATATGTTCTATTCTCATAAATACTTTGACAGTTTTACCTGTGATTGATTTTTAAGCAATGGGAAATATCTCAAGGAATGATCCTAAGATCCCAAGGAACATTTCAGTTCAGTACTTGGCAAGTGTTTTATTTTTTTGTCCTCAGTCCCTGTTTTTTGCAGACACTTTTTGCCTTACTCTGGTGCTGCATTATGAAGCTGTGCACACCCAGTGTGAAATGCCAGGGACTTATCGGGATATGCTCAGGAATGTGACAAGGGACTGAGGTGTTAAGTCCAGTGAAGATAGAGGCAAAGAGGGAGAAATGTGAGGCCATGCTGTCAGAGAAAGATTAAAAGCTGCAGTAGCTTTGCCTTTTTGCCCTGTCACATTAGTGACGATACATTTCTTTGTACTGGTGAATTCATCAAGTTTCATCATAGTTTCTTCTCTGCTGTATAGGTTTGTTGGAAACCTTTAATTATCTTTAATGACCCGCAGAAGGGACTGAAAGGATCTGGACATAAATCATCTCATATCTGTAATGTCTATGATTTATAAAGTAAATTATGCTGTATACATGGTGATAAACAAAATCTAAAAATGTTTGGGTTTCATGTCTCTACCATCATTTCATGTTCTTTGTCGTTTCTTGTACAGCAGCTCACTCTGACTAATCTGGTCAGGTGTGCAACCCAAACAAACAACTGCGTGTCGTATCACAATCAGAGGAGTGTGTTGTGATTTTTGTCTTTCTTACACAAGTATGGACAAGTTCAGACACAAAGTAACGCTCTGAACATAATGCAAGGCTCGTTTCGCACGTGATCACTTGTTATCATACTAACGATCCATGCTTGTGTGATTAATGGGTGTTTTCTCTCCCTGTCTGCTGTAAGGAGGTCAGAGTTATAAACGGAAGGGTTGTGTATTGCAGCACACAACCTGACCTAGCTTCTCAACAGCATTGGATCCTTTGGTTTGTTGACAGTAATATCATATGCATTGTTTAAGCGTGTGAGTTTGATTTCTTATGTGTGCCTAAACCAACATGCCCATGCACGCATGTACTGCGCAGTGGAGCAGCAGCTGAGCGTGCATAATGTCCCTTCTGTGGCTAGCACGCTGTATTGCTGCCTAAATCATGTTGGTATTAGACGCTGTGCTCATGGTGAAAAGTAGGACACGTGAATATCTGAAAACTGCTCTACGGAATTCAGTGCATGTGCCATTCTCCTGGCTTGGTTAAGGAAGAAATTCTAGCAAGTGAATGACACAAGACGGAATTATTTACTCTACTCATAACCAATTTATACCCTGTCTGCAGAATGTTGTCACTGATTGCTTTCAGTTTAGCTGGGTATTAAATAATGCTTAGGATGTTAATGAACTTGGCTGCAGTTTAGATGATCGTAATGATTTTAATTCAGCGTGATGCTTGGCAGTGCAACACTGATCTAATGAAACTGAAGGATAGACTTTGCTTCTTTAATGTTAAACTTGTTATTTGTCTTGACGGATTAAAACAAGGGCGAAATCATAAATCAGTTATGCTCATGTTATATTATTATATGATTATAATCCACTGTACTGGACCAGCTGTGAGCCATTAAATGTCAAGGCGAATTTAAAAAGATGGGTGCAAATCCCCCAGGATAAGCAGAGAGGGGAAACGTGTGTTGGCTGTTGTTGCTGTGCTGCTGTAAAGTGTACTTTACATCCTTTACTGTCAAGTTTGTTATTCTTAATTCTGTCTGAAAATGGGCCAACGGTACCACACCTTAAAATGTATTCAATCTATGCTATCGGTGCTGTTTGGACTACATGTTTTAAAGTGCCTAAAAAAGGTAATTTCAATGTTTTCAAATTCTACTTTAATGAAAGCTCAGTCTAATAATTTGATTTGAATAGTAGCTAATTCAGTGGCTCTTAGTTTTCCCAAAGGTGAACTTCATCCTCTTTGTCTTCTGTGATTTCTCCAAGGGGCTGACAGCGTAACACAATAGTCAGGGTAATTACTAGAGCAAACCATGAATGGCCATTAGCGTGTGCTCTTCTTCAAGTGGTCTCATTCCCAAAGCAGAGTATGTGATGTTCTGATAGATTTCTGCTGCCGTAGGGGGTGCTGCGCCAGCCGTGCAGAATGTTAACGCGATGTCGCAAGGCCAGGCTAAGTCAGGCCACACGCACTCTGCTGCTTAGTTCGCTGAGGAAGAGGAAGAGGAACCTTCAGGCCCGATCATTTGTTTTATGAAGTGCATGAATGATGTAATATCATAATTACTACAGAATATAAAAAACATCATTGAAGGCAGGCATCTCTAGAACACCATGCTCTATGCACCACATTGTCAACCACAGCACAAGCGCCTACCATTAAGACCCTGTACTGTAAACATGGGATGTTTATCCAACACATGCCTAATTATTATGCTCATGCCATGTTCATATTGAGTCTTTGGAATGTTATTGAGCTTATTATCTGATCTATTGAAGCCAGCTCAGTTCTCTGGTATCGCAGTCACATTATTCCAGAGAGGAGGGGTGGGCACTGGAGGAGCGAGAGAGTGAGGGGGTGGAACAATGTCAGCTCTCAGGAGCATGGTCAGATTTCCCAGGTGTGTTCAAGCAGTCACCAAGGACCATGGGAACCAGCGATGGTGCTCCGTCATCAATGAGCAGAGCCGTCTCCTGCTTCTGATGTTGTGCAGTGAGGTTTCAAAAATAAAGCTACTGTTCTATCTGATGTAAAAGAACCTCATGGATAGTCCAAACTTACTCTTTGAAGTCGATGTTGAAGTTCTTATGCGTGTATTCTCTTTCATAGGATAAATTGTTCTCTTAGCTGTATAGAAAGGTCAATTGGTTCTTTTCTTTTTATTTTCTTACCCTGAGAAAGTTGTACTGCAGAGGAGTGTCTACCTCCTCCTGAGTATGGCCCAAGTGTGAGCTTCTATCCTGTTCTGCAGATTGGGCAGGTTTGATATTTGCCAAGGTACAAAAGTGCAGGACAGATGAGGACAGCAGTCGCCCTGCACATGAAGTTATTAAAAGTAAATCCTTGATAATTAGCAAAGTGTACAAGGGAATACTCTTTGAAGAGGTCGGCAGCCTCTTTGACATCATCATGTGCTCAGTGGATTAGCTTTTGAAAAGTTTAGAAAGTCTCTGAAGATCTTCTGGGAAAGTTGCGATCGTCATTGTAATGTTTTGTTGCCAGGGATTGCTTTGTTTTGAAAGTAATAATCATATCTCTATAATCATGTTTGTGTGTTTGCCCAGTGGGAGCTGCTGTGGTCACTCATCCTCCTTCTCACGTTCTGTCTGCTGCTGGTCTGGTGCTACTTTTGGTGGGAGGCACACAATGACTACAATGAATTCAACTGGTGAGTAGACTGCTTGTGTGTGTGTTGTCATGTCTAAACTGGCACCAGACGCCTGTCACCATATTGGTTTGGCTGTAAATAGATTCTATCTGTGCCTGTCTGTTTATTCATTTCCTAAATCACAAGCTTAGTCTGTCTACTGCCTTAATCTGAGCAGAGACCCCGGTTGTCCCAGATTACATCGTTATGTAACAGAGACATTGCTCACAGAGCATTTCCTATACTGTACATCCCTCAGCCCTGTACCACATATAAACAAATACTTGATGTGACTGACATGGACTGTAAGGTACCACAATTAAGCCTCTGTGTCTTTGGGCTGATCACATGACCCGCGCTCTCCTATGTGTTGTTGTCTAATCGCTCTGTTATTTTAAGATCTAGGATCTGGAGGCCATGATTGAGTAAATTGCACAGATGAGTCAGTCCTTGATGTCTGTGGGGCTGCTATCTTTAACTGTGAGAGATCAGCTCGATTTGGAAAAAGTATAGGCAGTCATTCTCAACATATTTCAGCTAGAACACAGTAGTCTCTTAATATATCTTCCTTTCCAGTGTCCTTAGCTCCCTTCCCCCTTCATGGCCGCTGTCAGCAACCTCTGCAATGTCACCTTCTTTATCATCACCTTGCCTTCCATTACCTCTTTTCATCTTTCTTACCCACTGTCATTTGTTTCTGTGATATCCCCGTTTCCTTCATCCTCCCTATTTTCCCATCCATTTTACATTTTAATAGACCTTTGTTTCTTAACATCCTTTGCTGTGTGGATTCCCGATCCTCTTTTGTTCAGTTCCCGAACACTCACCCCTGTCCAGTTTTATCAGCAGCCTCACCACCAGTGTGTTCTTGTTATCTCTGGATATCAGTGTGGGTGGTCAGACATTAACCATTCCTTTTTAATAAGAAGCATACACGCTTCCTGTCCTTCCACAGAGAAGACGTCCCCGCCCCCTGCGTTCTCGTGATTTAGTAGCTGCTGTCCTGGTCCATCTGCAGTATACAAGTATTAACAAAGGCCTAAGAGCATCGGTGTTAAGTGACCCTGCTGCTGCTCTGTGCCACTCAAACGACTGATAAGGCTCTGGGGCTGTAAACCTTTTGATACGCCCAGCGTCTGTCTTATGGGTGTTGATTTATATCAAGATTTAAGTGACCAAAATTCTCGTGGTTTTCTGTATTCATGTGGTTAAATAAAAAAAAAAAAAAATAGAAAATGTATTTTTTTCAAAAGAAATTTTGAAGAGATGCCAGGGCATGTCCTCGTCATCCTACACGTCTTTTACAAGTCCTGTTTTTTTCTCCCTCTCACACGTTAAAATGTTTTTTTTAATGTAATGTATATTATGTATATATAATACATAATATAGACGTCCACATAGGGCTGGATGTCTGATATATAGGTATTGCAAAAGAGGGCTTCAACAGCGATTAATGCCATGGATTGACACGCAGCATGTCAATATAATTGTAAAACAGGCTACACCTGTCGGACTGTTGCTGTCTTTGATTGAAGAGTACTTATCAGACATGTGTTTTAGATATGTCATGGTTTTATCCCTATTTACTGCATGGGCATGTGTTTGTGTACGTCTGACTGCATGCACCTGCCGAACATAATAAAAGGATCCTACGCAGCCTGGATATTTTAGTTGTCTGTGTCCTGCTCTTCCTCAAGACAGAAACCAGCTGTCAATAATTCACCAGCCTTCCATTAATTATAGCAATCACATAATCTACTTGGTCTGTATGCTGCGTTACAGCGTCTGCAGTCATTAAGGCTGCTGACTGTGTTGTGTTTTCAGTTTTATTGCAACAAAGAAGTGAAGGTTACTGAACATCATCTGTTCCTCAGAGGCCTTTAGAACACAGCAGCATACATTTGTAAATACCACTTTTGCAGGGTTGCTAACAAAATATAATTTAAAGTTTCTAATGCATAGTTTATATTGAAGGGATTGAAAGTTAGAGCGAATTATTTCTAAAGCTAAACCACAGCCTTAACATCAGTTATTTGTGATAAAATGCAGATGAGCGCTCAGATGAACAGAAACATTATTCCGTCTTTTGTTCCGACAGGTTTCTCTACAACCGCTCTGGGGAGTGGAGTGATGGCACTGTTCCAATCCTGGCAACCACCGCTGCCGGCTTCACCTACATTGCATTTTTAATGGTCTGTCCCACGACAAATACACACAAATGCGTAGGTGCTAGACAGGCTGAGCTCATGATGAATGTGTTGCCAGACGAGCGTAGTCACATGTTGATGCTGAGCGAGATGAAATCTGTGAGACAGAAAACTTGTTTTTGAAAGTTGTGCTCTTATCTTTGTCTCTTTTATTCCCCCTTTATCTCCGTTTACAGATTCTAGCACTTTGCCACGTTGCACTTGGGCAACAGTTGAATTTGCACTGGCTCCATAAGGTAACGTGCCAAGTGTGTGTGTGTGTGTGTGTGTGTGGGGGGGGGGGGGCTAGAAAGAAAGAGGTCAGGAAGATTTATAGCGTGTGTGAGTGAGTGTGAAAAAGGTTCTGAAATAACTCACCAACCCCTTCAAACACAGATGCCATCTTTGAGAAACACCTACATGTATTTAATTCATTTTCCTCCCCTGCTTTCACAGGTTGGAGTGACCGCTGCTCTGCTCACCACCATCGCTGGGGTGATATCCGTCAATCAAACATGGGGGCAGGAGTGGGACATCATCCCCATCTCCCTGCAGGTCGGCGCAGAAAAACACAGAAATGCCCTAAAGACACTTTAAATACCCTTTTTTCAAGATCATCTATTTAGACGGGTCATGGTGATGGGGGCATGGCTCTGACTTTGAACAGATAATAAGACTTCCACCCTTTTACTTTCAAATATAAATAACTGAGCAATCACCACTTTAACCAGTATGAAGAATTCCAGTATAAACCTCATCCTAAACCTGTTCCTATGTGAAACTAGAAGAGAGAGAATACCTCAGCCAAAGATTTACGCTTAAATTCAGTCAACCTGCAGTACATTTAACACACTGGAAGAAGAAGTAGAATAGGAATCAGTTCCCTCACATGCCAGATTCTTTCATCTTGCTTACTAACAGACGGATGAAAAAAAAATCTCCTTGGCTGAGGCGCTGCCACTGCAGCTATGACTTCTGAAAGTGTTACTGATGTGTTAACTCCAGATACTCTCTGTGATTCCATGCCTCTGTGACTTATTTCTTTTTTTGTTGTCTCTCAAACTCAAATTCTCTTTCCCTTTTTGTCCCTTACTGTCCATCTTTTGTCTCTCTGCTCTGGCTCCCCTCCCTCACCAGGCGACGGGTCCGTTCCTGCACATAGGGGCCCTTGCTGCTGCCACAGCACTGTCTTGGATTGTGGCTGGACAGGTCGCCCGCGCAGAGAAAACATGTATGTGTTTTTACGCGACACAGAATTCTAGGAACTGTTACACTATGTAACAGTGTGAAACCCACTGGCACACACAGAGGCACAGTGGAGAGTGGTGAATGATTAACAGTTTCGGGGACAGAGGCCAGGACCGCCACCCAGGGCGTCAGAGATAACGAACATTCCTTCAGTCTCATGTAATGTTGTCCCGCCTGGACACCTTGGATCGTTTTCTCCTCATGACGCTGCTGTGAAATAGAACAGGGGTCAATACATTTGATGTTGATGTCATTTTAATAGCTTGTTGTTTTCTGCATAAATTCTTTACAGATATTCATGGTATTTACTGCAATTGTTGGTGATGTACAATGTTAAAGCTAAGCTCAGCGGGGAGCTCACTTTTGATTTTGCCTTCCTCCTGTCCTCCTTTTACCCTAAAGCCCAAATTATGCTTCTGCATAGTCTTGCACCCTATGCAGAGCCCTTTACTTGCAGTGGGTTATATATATAACTTACTGTACACTGCAATTTCTACCTTGTGCTGTGAGAAACGAGGGTCCTGCTTTGGTTTTGCTTTTGGAAATTTAGATGAGGTGGAAAGGTTTTGGCCTGATTACTCCCAATGTAGCATCTCTGCTGTAATGAGGAATAAGGAATGAGTCTGAAAACCAAACTGTGTGTGTGTGTGTGTGCGTGCGCACGCGCGTCTGGACTGTGAATCTCCTGTGTGTGTGTAAGAAGAGTTGTCTGCTCAACCCCGCCCTGCAGCTGACCTTGAAACAAATACATTCCCCTGTGTATGTGCGCGTGTCCGCCCACATTTGTAGCCTTGGCTTACACTGAGGTGGATGCAGGGGAAAGTGTATGTCCTTGGCCACTGATGTCAGTGTCACTGGCTTCTTAGTGGCAGCTAAAAACATTCTGTACGTTATCTATATTCACAGCCACTGCCCTTACGTCATCTGTTTGAAAACTGAGGCAGAGTCATAGATAAAAAAAAAAAAAATTTCCTCATCATCTTTTTCCATTGATTTGTCAGCAATATAGCTTTATTTTTTATGGCTCAGCATATAAGCTGCTATTATTTAGTTTTAAAATAAGTTTTAACATGAAAGATGTTTAATATATGAGACCAAAATGTAATTTCTGGTTCCCAGTGTTCCAGGTGGTTGTCATGCTGCTGTACCTCAGTTTGTTGCTGGGACTGTATGTGATGCCGCTCTACATCACCTCCCCCTGCATCATGGAGCCCACCTCCCTCAAAGCCCGCCCTGACGTTATTGGTCTTCGGGGAGCATCCATGGTGAGTCCCCTGACCTCTCTCGTGGAATCTGAAGGTGGGAGACGGGTAGTTGTATCGCATCTACTTTTTCATTTCCATCCACTTTCAAAGAGACTGAGTCTCAGAGAAATGAAGCCTCTGCTGCCTTTTATAGATATTGGTCCGCCTCAGTCTCTTCCCAGAGCTATTCCAGTCTGTTAGTGACCTTGCGGTCCTGCAACTGAAAATAGTCCACAAACATTGGCCGGTCAGGGCCAGAGGCTTTCACTGCTGGATGTATGGAAGGAATATATTAGCATATTAGATGTATTCTTTGTATTTCTAAAAAATAGAGAGATATGCAGAGACTCTCGCAGATTTTAATCCTCACAGTTAACAGGCTTCTGTTTGCTTTAGAAGGCGGGTTTATTATAGTTTATGCACACCACATTTTATTTTGCACAGTTGCTTTATGTGCTTGATTTAAATGTATTCCTAAACATCTCCTTTAGAAGTGGTCATGCCCTTGGAAAATGAAACTGTTCATAGTATTGTACAACACTTGGAGGAATCTAAATTTAGGATTACTATCTGTAACTGTCTGAATACGAGAAAAAAAAATCACATGACCCTCCTCAATTTCCCAGAAGGAATCTGTATTGATTATGGCATAATTCCCGATTTTTGCTTTACTCATGGGGTCTCATAGGAATATGAATTTTTGTCAATAGTGTTTAACATATTGACTCTGAGAGGCTCGAGAGAAGAGAGCAGAGAAAAATGTGGTGCTCCCCACTTTACTCATTTCTCTGTGTTCAGTGGACGTATCATCATAAATGTAAGTTATTTTTTCCTTAGTGGATCTGTTTTATGTTTGCATCACATTTATTTTGATATATTTTTCCTCAATAGTAGGACTTCCAGTTAAGTCATCTGTGAGGTCATTGTTACGGGAATATTGTTGTGTAATCGTGTGTTGGTTTTTACTCTCTGTGTGTGTGTGTTTCCAGCTGGCTCCGGAGAACACACTGTGGTCCTTCCAGCGAGCTTTGCAGATGAACGTCACTGGGCTGGAAGCTGATGTTGCTATCAGGTGCACAAACACACTCAAACTCGATCAATACAGAGAAATGACAAAACCTAACAAATGTTTTTTTTTTCTCATATAGATTATGCATCATTGATTTCTTTCATTGACATCATGATTCTGGTTTCCCTAAAACACATGCATACCAGTATAACGTTAAGATAATACTATTAACACGTGCTTTGGATAATGGAATGAGGTGGGTTAGGACGTCTGTCAGAAGCTACAGCTGAGGGGTCTTTAGGAATGATTTGTGATCAAAGACAAATGAATGCAGTCATAATATTTCAAAAGGTGACAGGAGTAACTCGACACAGACTCAGGTTATTAACTGCTGAAGCCAGTCGATGGATGCATTACATCACCAACATAATGGGAGGTGACAGGCTGATCCCAGTGTGACACGCTTGGAGGAGGAGAGGGAAGATGGAGATTGGATGCAATAGTGGCCATGGTGTATGATGGATGGCGGGAAACGGTGTCAACTCATGCATGTGAAGTGATAGAGTTACTGTGTGTGCGTGTTGGGGGTGGGTTTGTTGGTGCAGAGGATTTGTTGGCCGCTGTAGTGTTCAGTGTAGTTTCCTGCAAATGTCGGTATACCAACAATTTTTCAGGTGGACATTCTTTGACTGTGTGTGTGTGTGTGTGTGCTCACAGTCACACTCTCGACTCGGGAGCTCACCTGTCAGCTATCTGCACTTATCACACAACAGCAAGGGGGCGTGGTCAAAGAGCACACAAACAAAGGAAATTATGCCTCCAACATTATTCTGCCTTTCCCTTTGCATCCATATTTGCCTTCTCATGACTATGTTCATATATCTTCTTTCCAACTCGCACCTGTCTCTGACCCCTAGTGTGGACGGCGTGCCTTTCCTGATGCATGACCGCACGCTCCGCAGGACCACAGACGTAGAGAAGGTTTTCCCGGACAGGCAGATGGATGAAGCCACACTCTTTAACTGGACAGACCTGCAGCAGCTCAACGCAGGACAGTGGTTCCTTAAGGTAGTTCTGGCTTCCAAAGACGACATTATTTTAAAGCCATTTAAGCTTTTCACGTAGCAAGACATGCACCAATGAGTAATAAAAAGTCATGAGCCCATCGAGTCATGTTCTTTTAAGTGATCTGCCATGACGGTTTCATCTCAACGCTGAGATCCATGTGTGTTTGAAAGGTTCTCGGGGTCAAAGCAGGCTATGCAGTGATTATTCTTTTTATCTTGAAGTGCCAGACTCAGAATGAGACCGACAAACAAGTAATGAAAAGTGTGTATAAATCAGGGATGTCACGGGGTGGACATTTTCCCATGGGGCAATAAACTTGTGACAACAGCTGTGTCATCAGTCACTCTTGACATTTAACAAGAAGACAGTGTAATTATGTGGCTGCTGATACACAAATAAGTGTTATGTTTATACAACCATCACTATCAAGGCAACCAAGTCAAGTGTTTGCTTCTCTTTGGCGCTCTGTCCGTGACTCGTCTTCTCAGTTTGTGTTTTCAAATTTGTGTTTGTTTGATATTTTCTTCTGAAGCTGAGATTTTATGAGATCGGACTGCTGCACAAACACACTTTGCTGCTCTGCCTCTGATGTGTCAGTATTCGTTTGAATCCATCCTGTGTTCTCCTCTGTCGTTCCTTCACTTTATTTAGACTGCATGTGCATACATGGTTTCTGGATATGTATCCCACAATATAAGCTTATTATTTCCGGCAAGGAGTGAGGAAACGCTAATGGAAGAGAAGGAAATAAGAAAAACATCCCTCTATTTTTATTTCCTGTAGGTGTTGATCAGTCAGTCTCGCTTGAATAAATCCATATAAATCCCGTATAACAATTGGGATTATGAATGCATATATCTTTCTTCTCAGTTTAAATGCAGCTTAATTTTTAGCAGTGGAAGCTGCTTCGGTACTTTGTCGTATTTTAAACAGTTAAACTCACTAACGTGTGATCATGCATTTCAGGATGACCCCTTCTGGACGGTGCACACGCTGTCCCCGCGTGAGAAGACTCTGATTGCCAACCAGAGTGTTTGCAGCCTGGAGCAGCTTCTAAAGTTGTCCTCCTACCATAACAGCACGGTGGTCTTCAGGCTCAGGAGACCGCCTCTGGACCACCCGTGCTACCACAGCTGGATCAATGACACGCTGCAGGCTGTGCAGCAGTCTGGGGTTCCTCAGAGCCTGGTAGGCGGAGAGAGACGAGTGAATTTATTGTGGTGTGTGTGTATATATATATATATGAGGTGTTAGAGGGTTGTGTGTCCTGTGCTGTCTGCAGGTGATGTGGACTCCAGATGAGCACAGGGCTCAGGTGAGGCAGCTGGCTCCGGGTCTGATCCAGACGTCAGTGGAGAAACTCAGTCCTCGAAGTCTCAATCAGTCGGGCATCAGCAGACTGCTGCTCAGATACAACCAGGCCAGCACGCAGGAAATCAGGTCGGGAGCATGCACGTGTTGGCAGCTTAACTCGTGCATGGTGTTTTGAAATAAATGTTAAAAGTGTGCGATTGGTTCCAGTGACTTCTCTGAGAGCCACATCAGCCTCACCCTGTACACGGTGAACGAGCCCTGGCTGTTCTCGGTGCTCTGGTGCAGTGGTGTGTCATCGGTTTCTTCAGAGGCTCCGCACATCCTCAAAAAGGTGCCTTACCCCATCTGGCTCATGGTAAGCATCCGTCACACTCTCTGTCGTCAGAGGCCATCGGTGATACCGACCAGAAGCGTGTTTGCGGGTTGTCCGTCCATGTGACAGTGGCATATATAAGGAATGCCTACAGGGGGTTTCATGACATCTGGCACAAACGTCCACTTAGACGGAGGAGAATTGAATTTGCTGGTCAAAGGTTACAATCATTTTTCGCCATTTTATCGATATAACATAGTAAAGAATGTAAATTGCGACATGAGTGGTTCGCAGCAGGTGTACAACCATGAGTCATTTCAGTTTAGATTATAGGTTACCTCCACTAGGACGTTGTGTTTTAACCATCCATTTGTTTCCTAGCTGGTTTATTTGTTAGTAAGAAAAATAACACAACTCTGTTGGAAGGAATGCCACAATGCTATTAAATTATCATCAACACTCTGTTTCTCTATTTCTCTTACGGATCAGATTTCATTTCAGAATGTTACACTGGTCCTTTGTGTTCGTCCTTGTTCATGTTTGCACTAAGTTCATGGTCAAGGTACTTGTGTCCTCTCCTTCAGCTGCACCTCCTCTGCGTGACTTAATTAGGTTTTACCTGGCAATGTCAATTTGGGACCCTTGCTTTCCACTGAGCTCATCAAGTGTGTTCATCACCCGCACCGAACGCACTCATCCTATTATTTTCCAGCACTCATCTGAAGTCCCGGCACAGTGAAGAGACCTTTTCATAAAGAGCATCGACAAGTGTAATCACTGTAGCAGAGCCCGTAGAGAACAGCTCAACACGGCTCTAATATTGTTTCACCTGCCTCGTCAGTGCCAGCCTGCTCTTCCTGTCTGCGTCGCCATATGGGAAGTCAACACGACGACATGTTAATGTGACCCAGGCCTCCTGCTGTGGCACAGGGAGAGTTTACACCGTGAATCCAGTTCAAACTAGAACGCTGGGTAGGGTGCATAGCTCCCTAAAATTCAATCAGGCCGCTCAAAATGTTTCACATAGGTAAATTCTCTCCTAATGCGTGTGGTATTCTTCATCTAGATTCCCTGACACGTACCACATCCTCCAACCTAGTCTGTGGAAATCTGAGAGCTAAAGTTGTCGCGGTGTTTTTAAAGAGCCTATATGCAGTTAGATGCTAGATTGTTGGAATGATGTTTATATCATGTTAGATAGTTAGTCAAGATGATGCTGCTAACATAAGAGACTGTTGAAATATACTGCCATCCAGTGGTGGGTCTTGCTATAACATGGTTTTGCAAAGTTCACACAACTTGCATGGGCTGCATCTTGACTAAATATGTTCATGTAATGTGTGTGTGTGTGTGTGTGTTTCCAGAGACCAAAGGAGTACTGCCTGATGTGGGTGACTGCAGACCTCATCTCTATTGCTGTAGTTGTAGGAATATTCATTTTCCAGAAGTAAGTACGTTCACCAGGTTCTAACTGTTGTAAAATCACTGAAGTGAGTTTTCATGTGCAAGTTAACATTTCTCAAATTTTCTGCTGATGAAGGAGGTGGAAGGAAAATTCTGCTCTGTGTGTGTGTGTTTAACTTGATTTGTTTTAATGCCCTTTACACACAACATACTACTTGTTATGTGGTTTTATTAGATGCTTCTCAGCCGTTCTCTCCTGTGGTGGGACAGAGCAGACGCACTGTCTGTGTCCCCCGCTGGTTCAAGAGTATAAACCCTCCTAGCTTTTCTTTATTCAAGAGCATGAGAGCAGGATTTCTAGATTCCATGTTCAGAAATCCTGACCAGTATAATGCCAGCTGTAGTGTGGACAGATGGAATAACCTCACCGCCGCTGTGATTACTTTTGCTGTTAGTAACATTTGTAGAAGTGAAGGTGGAGAGCAGCAGATCTGAGCTCAAGTGCAGGGTCTTGACGTGAACTGTTCTGTTCCTCTATTGGAGAGAGCAGGACAGTGTCCTTCAGTCCTGTCCTTCAGGGGGACAAGTTTCAGTTTGTTTGTTTATATGATGCATTGCAAGTTTTCTTGGCTCAGTCCAGGTCAACTGCAGCTTCTTCTTCTTGCTAGTAAACTGACCTCTCTTGTCTCCCGTCCTTTTTTTTTCCCGCTTCTCCTTCCTTGTCCTCTCTTCCTTCCTCTGCCTGATGTGCATGCTCTTCTCCTCCTCTGCTGCATACTGGCATCTTCTCTCAGCTATCACATGATCAGGTAACTGGGTCACGTCTTTCTGACCCACAGTTTTCTAACTCTTCATCTCCTGTCTTTATCCATCGTTCTCTTGTTTGAGGCATTCTTTCTCTTTTTTTCCCCCCTCACTCTTCATTATGACATCACTCTCCATCAGATTCTTCTCTCCACCTTACTTATGTATTTCTTTCCACTCTCTCTTTCTTCTCTGTTACTCACCTGAATCGTGAAGCACTGCTGACACGTTCCTCTCGAGGGTCTTTATCCCCATGGGCTGCATAAGCTCAATGCTTTCAGCTACGCAGCTCAAAACAAGCACAGCATTTCGTCCCAGTTCCATTTATTCTCTGACTCATTAGCCAAAAGACTTAAACATCCAAAGTGAATGACGCCCTCATCAGGGGAAGTGCCTCAGGACCGATGCTGATGAACTGAAGCCCCGCTTGTTTGCATTTCTGTTCCTGAATGCCTCTGTGCATTAGTCCTGATTTATTCTGCCTAATGCCCGTCAATTCAGTTCAATGAAATTAAGGCTGTTCATTTAAACAAGGATGGGATTTTCCTATACAGGAAATGAGTCAGTCGTCAGGCCTCGGCTGACGGACTAATCCAAGAGAGCGAGGGATTGTTAAATGTTAATTAGCCGAAGAGAGGACACCCGAATGTTCTTTCATGATTATTCACAGCACGTGCAGGAGAAGTACTCCACACCAGCTACGATTTCTTTAAACCTTCATAAATATATGACCATATAGTGTCAAGCAGCTCATTATTGAATTTCAGTTTAGATTTAAACATTGTCTCGAGGTGATTTCTGACGGAAGATGTGACCCTGCAGGTATCGGATGAGCGGTATGCGCAGCTACAACCCAGAGCAGATCATGCTGAGCGCTGCCGTCAGGAGGTCCAGTCGAGACATCAGCGTCATGAAGGAGAAACTTATCTTTTCAGGTGAAGCCCTCGCATGGAAATGAAAATATCCTGCTGTGGGTCTTTGTTGTTTGTTATGTGTGTTTGTTTGTTTGGGCTCCTGAACTCAAAGCCAGTTTTCTGGAATGGGCCGTCTCTTGAGTTCCAGGTGCCCCACTAGCACGTGACTCTATCCCAGCATGAATCTGAGTATGTGTGAACGTTCTCGCTCCTTCTTTTCCTCCTCCACCTCTCCTCCTCATTGAAGGTCAGCCCCAGTAACGCCGCCTGCCTCCTCCATCCTTCGTGTGTGACGTGCACCACCTCCTGTCCAGCGACTTCTCCCTTTTTATTCATTCCATTGCATCCCTCGTTACGTGCCACCTCCTTGCCTATTTTGCCCTTTCCATCCATTCATCCATGGCTTCACACACCTTGTGACCTCCCCCTCCATCAATCCCCCCCAGTGGAGTCGTCGTTCTGTGTAGGGGAGTTTATAGACACCCAGTTCTGTCTAGACAGCCTGTAGTGCTGGGGCTGAGAGGTAAGCCATGTCAGCTGATCAACATTTCCTGTTTCATATGTTCTAGTTTTCCAGGTTTACACATTTTTGCAACAGCGAAATGTTCAGCGGAAAGAATGTGATAATATGATTTGTCGATATTGTCTTGTCTTCTATCATGTCTGAAATCAGCTTTAATTACTAGCAGTGACAATGTTGATGCAAACGAGAGTTAAAAACTCAAGCGCTGTAGTTGACTGATGAATTTGTTTTTTTGTTTCTTCCTTTGCTGCCCCCCAGAGGTGGGAAACGGCGTTGGCAGTGCTGAGGAGCTGTATGCAGACAACGACTGCCACTACTAGACCAATCAGGGCATCAGCCGGTGATGAAACTGAGCCAGGAGTGATCTGCCCTGAGACGCTCTGTGTTCAAATGATTGCTGTTTTTATCTGGTGTGAGGTTTCTCCTCTGTCCTGCTGACGAACTGACAGCTGTGTTCTGTCCGTAGGAGACGAGCACTCTTTGTTATGTGTACATTCTGTAAATATGGTATTTTTGCTCGTCAGATTTACTGCCTATCCCACTGGACGATACTTTTTATTAAAGGAATTCGCCAAATCTGTGGCTGAGAGCCCCCCCCCAATGGCCTGCTTCTCCGCAAAACTTTGATTCTAGATTCTTGATTTCAAGCAGCGTAAATGATGTTGTTCTCTTTGCACATTAATTTATTTTTAAACAAAACGCTTTTTAAAAATCCTTTATTGCCGCATGAGACGAAAAGCTGAACCACTCGTTCCGCTCCTGCTGTCTGCCACCACTCTGCTGTGCTGCTGTTCGAAATGGAACGACTCTTACTATTTATATTTAAAGAGAAGAACAAAAAAAACAAAAAAAAACACCACAGAATTTGTTTACAGAGATCCTGCCTTCTCCAGGGGGAAATATTCACGTGACGTACGTAAGATGATTCTTTCGATCGAGGCTGGATGAAAAGCGCTGCCCTCTGATCGCTGCATGTTACAGTAACTACCACATCAGACCCGTGTGAGCTGTGCTCCCGCTGTTTTACTGCAGGACCTGGTGACAATGGTTTGGGGTGAAGATATTTGGTGTCTTTAAGGTAAATGTGAATGTGTTAGGGATAATATCTTTTTTTTAAGATGTGTATTGAGTGTGTCCTGACTGGATATGTATATTTTTTTTACCCAGTGTGCAGTGCTGTGTTGAGTGTGTTGTACGGAAAAAGTGAACCAATGTTAGAGGTGCTCCAGGCAACTGAACAGTTTCAGTGTGTGAGATTTAGCTGAAATGGATCTATTGACAGAAATTGAATATAAAATAATGTGATGCAGTTAATAATGTGTGATCATCACCACCATGTTTTTAACAAACACCCTTTGAGTTTCTATCACAAATGAAGGCTGCAATGTGCACCATCACTAAATCCTACACACTGAAGCTTTAATATTATGGCAACAGTAGTCATTTCACTTCATGAGTTCTGTGGGCTGCAGTGGAGGTTTAATGCTGAGCAACATCTCACTGCTGGTTTCTGGATGCTGATTACCGTAATGACGTGGGTACTAAATGTGAAACTGAGGCTCTACGCCCACTGAAGGGACACGACATTGGTTGACTTTTGTGTTGACTTTTTTTTGTGCCTCAGAATTAAACATTAAAGACATTTTAAAATATGAGAGTGTGCCGTGTTCTGTTCACCTGCAGTGCATGTAAAAGAGGTCTTAGTTTTGATGGTATTCAGGTATTTTTGTTTGAAAAATGGGTGTTTCCAGTCAGTAAAACTTTCAGCAACAAACTGCACAAAGACAGACAACCCATCTTTTACTACCCTGCTCTTATGTTGATCCACCTGAACAAATCTGTGTGAAGCAGGAGTTATGTTTGTAGGATCTGTTGGTACAACATTTTCTCAGAATTAACAAACACTGGAGAATGAGAGAAATGCAGTTTTAATTGGTCATATTCAAATTAACTTTTCAGATGAATAGATTATGAGAATCAGTAACACCTGAAATACAAAAATAGATAATTTTCCTTTGCTCTCCTTACTTCCATAGAGACAGAATCACTACAGTATTACAATCCTTCACTTTAAAAACAAATGACTAAAAGGAACTCTGGTTTTATGGGAATGTGTTCTAAGTTCTTGGTGAGAAACTGAAGTACTGGATCATCTGTATTTCAGACAGTTTCATTCATTAATTCTTTAGAAGAAAGATGCAGAGTTGGGTCAGTAACCAGCTTAATGCCCCCAGAGTCAATGCAGGTGAACATTCTTCAGTCTGAAACAGAAGGCAGCAAAGAGCTTTGGTCCTTCAGTGGGAGAGTTGACCTTCTCTTCCTACAGCAGTAAAAAACACCCGGTGTTTCAAACACGCGTGTTAAGCGTTGTGCAAACATTTTACTTTAAATATAGCAAAGGAAAGCATAGGGCACAAGCAAGGGAAAAAAAACATCACATGAACAAAGTCAAAACTATTTTTTTTGCAAAAATAAACCTTCGTAAAGGTTTCAGGTAAATCTTCTTTCACCAAGTATTATTCTCATAATAGTACAACTATATTCTTGTAATATTACAACTTTCTCCAAACATCTCTGGGTTTTTTCTCCAGTATAAAACTATTACAGTGTTGAAGTGTGCAGGGCTAAGGATGTACAGTACTGTAAGAACATTAACGTTTACAACCGCACAGTCTGCTGCTGCCTCTGCACCAATCATTTGTTCTCATGCAACACTCTGAGTAGTACGGTGACTTTGTCATAAATTAATTGTAGACCTATTTGTATGTATTCTAACGGACATGGGATGTTTTCAGGGGTCTCTGTCTGCACCACTAACTCACAGCAGTTGGGTTCAGTTCAGAGATTAGCAGCTTTCTGAAAAGGCACAAATACACTATTAAATGTGAAGATGGATTCAAGGCCTGGGAACATCTTCACTCACACATACGCACAAACACACACACAGCCCAACTGTTACTGACAATAAATAAATAAATAGCTGATGATGATGATGATTATGGTGATGCACCGGTTGGCCTCTAGGTTTGTTAAACAAGTGGTGGTTCCCTGAATCAAACTCCACCAAAGGGTCCACCATGATGCAGCATCACGGGTGGAGCTGGACAGATCAGCAGACCCTCGACAGAGAAACGTCCCTTTCACATTTCAGAGTCTCGCTGTGTCTTTCTGCTGAAACCTCCACACGACAAAGCAGCGTGGACTGTGAGGAGAGGAATGTTGACTTCTGCAGATGCTAACTATCACTACACATCAGACAGGACTGTCTGTTGGCGTGTGTCAGGACATCATCTGCACTTTTCTACGTCTGTTACCAAAATCTCTCAGGAATAAGTTAGCAGGAGACGGGTTGAAAACCTGAAACCCTTGTGTGTGATCAGCAGATTTACATTAAGCACATGAGAGGCGATCCTGTGGCCGGTCCGTCTCATCCCTTTTTATCCCAACACATCAGCCTCAAGAAGATTAGCTGAAGTTGGTCTTGCGCAGGTGTCTGTTGGGTATTTCTATAGCGCTCACTTGCAGTGGCCAGGAGCCGCTCATGATTCCCGCCTGAATGGCGACGCCCGTGACCACAGCCAGGTCAGGGTCGACAGACGTGTTGGGCTCCTTCCCAAAGTACTCAGTGATCAGCCTCCGGATCCGCGGGATCCTCGTCGAGCCCCCGACCAAAACGATCTCATCCACGTCCTCCTTCTCCAGGTGGCCCTCAGCCAACACCGTCTCCACAGGAGCCAGGATCTTCTTGAAAAGGTCCTCGTTGAGCTCCTCAAACAGCTCGCGATGGATCACGGTCCGAAAGAGAACCGGGGCGGGAACGGCGCCTTCGGACGACTCCGCGCTGCCGTGGATCTGAAGGTGCAGCGGCACTGCGATGGCGGCGCTGGGCTGGAGGGTGAGGTTGAGCTTAGCGGCCTCCACAGACTGTCGGAGGCGGTGAATGTCCTCTTTGAGAGTGGGCGGGACACCAAATTCCTGCCGAACTCGCTCTGTCGTGTACTGGAGCAACCGCTGGCTGAAGTCTTGACCCCCCAGCTTGTTGTTTCCTGCAAAAATCCCATCCACTTATTTACAGCGTTGATATGGTGGTCACTCTTTTTTTTTCTACTTACTGGGGGAGTGAAGCACTTACCTGCCATGGCTCTGGTGAGGAACATGCCTCCCTGTTTGTTGAGCAGAGACACATCCAGCGTTCCTCCCCCCAGATCAACCACCAGAACATTAAAGACGTCCACCTTGTGCAGGCCGTACGCCATGGCCGCAGCCGTGGGCTCGTTGATCACTCGCAAGATCTCCAAACCTGCACAACAGTGAAGAAGTGAGTGTGAAAGATATTCCAGCTGCATATTGTGTGAGAGTATGAGGACAAAGAGGATCATGGAGCTCGTGGATCTGATGGGGTTTGTCATCTAAAATCCTTAAAGCGCTGAAGGACTGACCGGCGAGGTTGGCGGCCCTGACGGTGAAGTTCCGCTGTCTTTCGTCAAACTCTGCGGGCACAGAGATCACGGCGTTCTGGATGGGCACACCGAGCTGCTTCTCAGCCATCTTCCTCATCTTCAGCAACAGCCTGGAGCCGATGAACTCCGGGCTCACAGTGAAGGTCCGATTGGTGGAGATGAGAAATTCTGCACTTCCATTGTTGTTTATCACCTGGAGGAGGAGGAGGAGGAGGAGGAGGAGACAAGGGGAGGTGATTCCAGAGGATCCGATAAGGTGGAATATTATGTCTCTTTTCTAAAATCCTTCTGGTTGTGAATCAGCACCACAACCCTGCTTCCCCGCCTGCCCCAGCATCACCCACCTTGAACGGGTAGTGGGCGCTCTCCTGCTCCATCAGCTCAGGGTCAAATATCTTTCCAATGAACCTCTTGGCGTCGTACACGGTGTTCTGCGGGTTGGCGTCGGCCAGGTCCACGGCATCGTGCCCGGCCAGCACCGCGGTGGTGGTGAAGGAGACGGCGCTGGGGATGCTCTTCCTCCCCTCCTCATCCGCCAACACCTCCACCTGCCCGCTGCCCGGGTGGAAGACGGCCACGGAGCAGAAGGTGGTGCCCAGGTCCAGGCCGATGACTCTGGGTTTGGGGGGAGGGAGGTACTGCTGGCCCAGGTACCCGGCCAGGAACAGGGCCAGGATGACGGAGCCTGCGGAACCGGCGACGACGCGGTTAGCTCATGTGTTAGCATCCGAACACGGGAGAGGAGAGTCATCTCCGGGGACTTACCGATCATAGAAACTTCTCCGGACATTGTCTCACACCGTGTCGAAGCCTCGCGCCCTTGAAACGCCTCAAAAAGTCCAAGTCGGATGAGTTTAGTTGACGCGAAGCTTCAACAGCTGGAGGAAGTTCCTCACACCAGCACTAAAATACACGTCAACACTGCCCGAGCCCCGGTGCAGTCTGGGTAATGCCGTTGTTGGCACGAAGCGCGTTCTCCTTGGAAAGGGCAGCAGATGTTAGCTTCATACTACATTTCCCATCAACGCTTGCGCCATATGACGTAATCAAAGGTTTCTTGACGTAACCGGGTTTTGAACCAACCATTAGTCAGGATTAAAAGTAAATTTATAAAGAACAAAAATAAAAAAAACAAACATCAGAATTAAATGTAAATATATATATATAAATTAAAAAAATAAATGTTTAAATTTTCGATAAAATCTGAATTATTATCAGATGTATATATTTATCATGTATTATCATTATATTGTCTACACAATTAATCAATGTTTTTTTAAAAATAACTTTAAGTCCATTAATGCCTGTTTATATGTCCAGCACTGATATGCCAGGGAGTGGTTAGTGAAATAATTCCAAATACAAATAAACTAGTAACTTAAAATAACTGAATGTATATTCCTTTCATTTTATTTACAAAAAGTTGTGGAAAACAGATGAATAGCTTCACATACAGGCTCTTTATCACATGCTCTCTCTCTCACTCACTCACACACACACAAATTAATCAAAATAATATGTTTTACATCATACATGCAAAATAATACCACACATGGGAAAAGAAAAAGATGACACTGGATGCTGAATTGAGACTGGATGTGATATATAAAGGCAGAACATGTAATAAAACTGAATGACTGTTAATGCAATAATTACAACTGACATTAAATCAGTGATACGTCACTTCTTCAACAACATAAAATATTTTATTTAAAAAAGTCTTATAATGTTAAGATCTTAATAAAATAAGAAATAGATGAGATGACAGTTAGAGTGCTGGTTGTTTGTTCTGTCTATATTGGCTGTAGCTTGTGGCTCGCTGTATGAAGATATTAACACAGCATCAAATACATGAATTATTGAAACCATCAGACACATATCACACACTTAAATCCCCTGAACGAGCAGATTACAAGTCCCCGGCATCTGTGATCTGCTCTACGTCGTCCTTGCTGTCTGAACATTCTGATGGGATGAAGCAGCCCGAGTCTCTGGGACAGTCGCTGTCTTCTTCTTTTTGACTGTGGGAGGATTTGTGCTCCTCCGCGTCCCTGACATCGTCACCTGCGGCCACACGACAGAGTGGAATTAATTAATACAAACATCATTTGTTTCCAGTATTTGTTTCTGACGATGTGAGGGAAAAAAAAAACAAGTGGAAAATGTAGACCTCAAGAGGATGGAGCTCTTTGACATTTTTGATTATTGCTGTTAACAAAATGACACTACAACAGCCTCTGTAGGTGGGACCCGGCAAAAAGTAGAAGGAAGTACCCTATTTCTCCAACAACACAGAGCTCATTTTTTAATATTTCCACCTCCTTTTCAGAAGATACTAATCCTCACGTCCACATTGCCAGAGCACTAACCAAATGGAGTTCAGCTTGATTAAATTACTGGCAACTCCTGTGCGGCTGGCAGGGTCACACCACAGTCACCATCTGTTTAACAAACTGTTGCCCAAACAGGAAAAATGACAATGACCTTTAATTTGCAATGTAAAAACCTACTGAGGTCATTTGCCATATAGCTAATAGATGCACACTCACACACACACACACACACACACACACAGATTGAACTGAACCAGCCAATGAACGCTGGTTCTGCCTCCTGCTGGGAAAGTATTGTTTTGCATCAGTCATGCAGCGCTCTGTGATAATCAGCCTTCTGCTTCAAGATTACTGGAACAGCTTCTGCCCTAAGCACTTTCTATCTGAGTAACAGGAAATCACTGATAAGCCTCTCACAGTGGGCAGGATGTCTTTCTATTCAGAGTTCCACAAACCACCTGCTGTTTCACATCCTCCTTACATCAGATTATTTTTTCGACAAATGAAACACGTTTGTTTTTGTGGTTATTTTCGTATTTATGTTTGGATTTGAAAGGTTTATTCTTTTTGCTAAAAATAAAGATGATTTGAGATACTAAGAAGGTTATGTTTTAACCGCTGTGTGTAGGGCCTTTAACAGGATACAAATTACTATACCAAAAATGAAAACACAACATGTATTATTATGATTTTAATTATTATTATTATTATTTGTTCTTTCTAATTTTAATTTTACTTTTATGGAAAATTGCTAAATTCATTTGATGCGAAAATGGGAAATTGGAAAAAGACCATTTTCAGCCACAGGAACAATTGATGGTTCTTGAAGGGAAAAAAAAACATGCTTGCTTCAGTGAGTGATATTTATGATTGTGTAATTTGGGCAAGCCTATCCCAGGATTTGTTGCACAGCAGTGACAAACCGCTACCCAAAGAGAGAACGTAGGAATGCATTTTAAATGTCACTGACTGAGCTGATAGCTCACAGTGCACATAAGAAGAAACAAAGGCGAGTGACATTGGTGATCTTACATCCGGCAATATGAGCTGCAGGAAGTGATCAAAGTTGCTGAGGATGTAACCTTAACCTTCATAAGAACAAACTCTTATGTTGGTTCTGCCCTCGTTGACATGTTTTTGTAGCTCGAGTCATGGTTTGGCGTGTTCCTAACCTTCTGTGTAGCGGAACTCAGCAGCAGCCAGAAGTCTGTGCCTGTGCTCGGGGTCTTTGACGTTCAACTCTATCAAGTGCTTCTCTTGCAGGTGCTTCAGGTCCTCCACCGTCTGATAGCCATTCAGCAGCAAGGCAGAGGCGTACTCCTGCGAAGCGCAAAGCAAACCACAATGAAAAATCCCCAACCTCAGGTTTCAGATCAGGAGTAAATGTTTTCCAAAGCAAGGAATCGCAGAGGGGTGATAACATCAGGTATGGGAGGATTAAATAGAAAGAACGCCCCCTCCACCCACCCACCTCCAGATTCAGCCGCTCCAGTAACTCCAGCAGCGTTTTCGGTCGAGGTCTCTTGCAGAGCTTCTGCTGTCTGATCTTTGGAACCTCTTCTACCTCTTCCTCCTCCTCTTTTTCCGCTAAAACGTCCACGTAGATGAACTTGAAGTTTCCCACTTTGTTGTTCAGCATGCCCGTCCAGATGCCCATCGGAGGCTTACTGATGATGTGGATGATGTCGCCCACCTGGGAACACAGCGACAGGATGTGAATCGCCGCTCGACAGTTATCTTTACATGAAGTGGAGTCGTGCGCGTGTGTCACCTTGAGTTTGAGAGAGTCTGTGTCATACGGGCTTGGAACAAAGTCTGCGTGGACACGAGCTCTGCCGCAGAACGCTCCCTGGTAGGACCCGTCCTCCTCCAGCCTCACGCTGTCTTTCTGAGCGGAACCGTTGGACTCGCTGGTCACACCGCCTGAACACGCACAGCGTGACGGTGTTATTACACAATGCTGGCTTGTAAAACAATCCCTTGTTCCCGTGTGCAGACACTCACTGGAGGTGCTCTGGCCGCTGTACAGACTCTCCAAGGAGTTGCTTGTCTTTGTGTAGTCTCTCTCGGCTGCAGTGCTGCTCTCTGCTTCTGCCTCCGGATCTTTATCTGCGTCGTCACCCTGCAGAGACAAAGACATCGTACCGCTCAGCATTTACAGTTTATAAATCAAACTGACATCCAAGCTCTGACTGAAATTTCAGCTGGTTGTGACTGAAAACATTTGTCTTTGAGCTGCTATTCGAACACAACTTAGAAAGTTCAGCGGGGCACTCTGCGGTGCATTTCGGTGGCAGCGGCAGCAGCGTCATCAATAAGGATGTGGGTTTGAGATGAGCGTTCTTCAGAAAATCAACACAGGTTTGCTGTAAGTGACGCTGATCATCAGTGAGACTGGAACTCTACCCGATTACAAGATGGTTTGATGGGCTTGTATTTGTTATTGGGGAAGTCAGGGGCAGCTGTGGATCATGATGCCATGATCCTGCACTAGGATACTAAACCCCCCCCCCCCCCACTGCTGCCCCCTGTGCCACCATTGAGTGATAAAAGTGGCCTTGAATGACTGGGCGTCTACATTAGTGAATGTCTTGTCCTGAAAAGTGCTGAGTCGTGTGTGTGTCTGTGTGTGTTTCCAGTGACTCACTTGCTCCTCTGAGAAATACTTTGCATGTTTCTTGCCCATTTTTCTGCGCATGGTGAGCGAAATCGCCTTCATCTTCTTCCCAAGTCCAACTGCTTTGTTAGGGTCGGAACTCTCGCATTCCTCCACGACCTGCGGGCACAAAGTTGGTCCGGTAAAGACAACAAGTATAACAGATCCTGCATGCGCTGCAAAGGTTTTTACCCAAACGAACCATTCTGTTTGTGATATTTCGAATATGTTTTAAGTAACACTTGTGCGCACCATGTTCGTGCCGTTCTCCTCTGGTTTGGCCTGTGACGAGTGAAGCCTGAGGCCCTCAAACCTGCCGAAGCTCGTGGAGCGCTGCCGGGGGGATTTAAAAAACAAGAAGGAAAGATGTTATCGAGAAATGTGTCACACTTTGTGTTGCAAGTATTGCACGACATCTAGTCACTGTGCGTGTCACAGCGACGCGCAGTAACTCACCTGCACAAAAAAATAGGTTCAATGAAAGTAAAACACATATATTATTTCTGTCTCTGGTTATTACTGGCAAAAATTCACTCACAGTGGCTTCACTCTGGCCTTTTTAATTTTTTTCTCCAATTTTCTTCTGCCCACATTTTTCATAAACTAAATGTCATCGTAATCCACCAAACCCCCCCTCCATCATCTCCACGGCAGAGCACCAAAAATAATTATATAAACCAATAATCCCTGGAAATCCTGGTTAAATATGAACTCCTAGACAGCGCACTGTGGATTGATTTAATGCCCCGTCGTCTCTTTTGACTGACAGGCCCACGTTTTTTACTCCCCTGTCCACAAAAGCCACAGCAGTATCAAAGGATTTTGTTTGAAAGCAGTCCTTTACCTAAATTATTGTTGGGTTACTACCCAGTGTACATTTTATTGTCGTTGTTTGTTTAATGGCATGAAAATGGCTTTTTATTATATCCATAAATAATAATACAGGTTTTAAAAATGTAACGGCGTTTCAAATAAAGCCAGAGCTACTTTGCACATAAGGCTTCAGAACAACGATCTTTGCAAACATGAACTTCAGCTCCTTCCTACAACTCTTAACATCCCTGGCTCCACATTCTGTGTGTAAATCCACCTACCTTTGGTTTGCTGCTCTTTGCTTTGTCCGACACATTGGACGTCGCCCTCTGTAACATTGTTGCAGTTTGTTTGTTTTTTTTAATCAAACATGAATCTTTTTCTCTTCTTGTTTTTTCTTTTGCCCCTCTCTCCTCTGACAGCAAAGTGTTAACTGACAGATTAACACTGAGTGCTGGCTGGCCCACTTCCTCAAGACACACAGGATGTGAGACAATTGACACACAGAGCGTCTTGCTGCAGTTTGACTTTTGAAAGGGAAAAACACAAGTGCTTGTGTTTGCATTTTGGGGCCCGTTCATTAAAATATCGTCACGATCTACTGGAACGAAAGAGCGGGGGTTTCGTAAATGATGCTTATCAGATTCTTTCAGTTCATTAAATCGGATATATCCAGGTCAGGATGAGCTTCAGATGAGATTAGCTCTGTGGTTAAACTCAGTGTTGGGCTGTAAAGTCAAGTATAAAGGTCAATGACATAAGAGTGACTCATATAGCAGCTGTTTGAATATTGTGGACAAAATATACATATCTTGGATTCAAATCAATTTCCAATTTAACTTTCCATGAAGATTTGTCTTTGTTACTGATGGGCCACTTTGTTTTTTGTAAATGATGTAATTAGAAATTGCATTTATTTCTTAATGTGGGGTCGGTGAGTTGAGGAAGTCCTGATGAACTACAGAGGAACAGCTGAAAGTGGCAATTTTGTTGTGACGAAATCTTTTCCTGTTTACCTCAGCTCCCAGTATAGAAAGCAAAGATGCATGAAATCAAACACATTTGTCTCTGAAACAATGAACTGTCAAACGTGAGGGATTTGTCCTCCAGCATAGAGCCGACGCCTGTCGTCTCTTTACAGGTCACGGCCTCCCACCGGTGAACGTCCTACGTCATGGTTCTCGTCTTGCAACGTGAGGGGATTTGCCACTGTGTTCTCCTCAATGAGCGTTTGAATCAGTCCGTTGCAGAAAAGGGAATTCCAAAGACAAAAACATTGCCAAATCCTGCTGCTTGCAATCAGTGGAAAACTCCTGTCGACCCAGATTAAAGCCTCTAACCTTTGATAATGTTTTGTAGGATTCAGAGGGTTCTTCATAGTCATGGGTATCAGTAGATAACTATGACTATGAACTATGATGACAGTTTGCTTTTTGGAAGATAACTTTCATCAGACATCAGAAACCATGTGCTGCCAAAAGGTGAAATATTCACACTGAGCGAACCAGAGCAAAACCGAGGATGTTTTCTTCACTATCCTGTGGATGACGAGCACGGCATAGACTCCACACCAGCTCTGTAAGCTTAAGAGGCTTTAGGGCCAATGAAATGACATTTGTCTCTAAGAACCATTGACACTATGGATCTATAGGGATCTTGTAATCTCTACTCCGGATCATCCTTTTCATCTGAGACAATTTTCTCCCAAGTCATGTTAAGCTTTCACGACTGCTTTGGGTCACAGTGCACGTGTTTGCTGGATATAGGTCCGGGGTCTTCTGCGCTGAGAGCACGCAGGCTCTGACCTGTGGGTCAAACAGCTCTATTGTGTGGAATAAGCACTGCGTGATCTCTGACCTCGCTGCAGCTGACTGACATCATTCCCACTGGGAGAGTTTCACTTTAATTCAGAAATGAATTTGAAGTTGGAGAGAAAAAAAAAAAAACGTTCACATTTAATGGACAGGCTCACATCTTTTAAAGTACGTCTCAAAACCTGTTTATATACGGCACATCAAAACAACAACCTTTGGTTGGCAGAGGATCAACGGTATTGCTATGGCTTGTAGCCCAGTGCAGGCAAACATGAGCTGGCCTTAAAGTGCCATCATTCTGAGTGATATGTGGGATGTGAGCTAAAATCTGGGCCAAGACAAGACCCCTTCTCAAAGTAAAGCCAAACTAAGTGAAGCAGTCTGCGTGAAACATGAAGCAGATCAGGCAGGTAAAGTCATGATGTCATGTTGAAAGCTCCGGATTTGTCACATTGCTAACATTAGCTCCACTTCCACCAGATTTTGATGCAGAATTAAGTCTTTGGCTTTTATCCTGCACCAATCACAGTGAAATCCAGTTAGGTCCTGTGATTACAGAGAATCACTGCCCTGTTGTGGAAAGACTCTGCCAACAAGTGCAGTTATAGTCCACGTAAAAACAAATTCCAGACTATTGTAAAGTCCCTGTGACCCTTGACCCCTGAAATCTAATCTTTGAGTTGACAACTACTTGTGTTAGCATATCTGACACAAAGAAAACACAAAATATCAGAAGGAACTTACGTCTGGTTCTGACAGATCCAGGTCAGTGACGGACCGAGACACCTTTGGGGGAATCGGGGGTTTACAGTCCTGTCTCAAGCCGTTGTCCTGGTCCTGGTCCTGCCTTCCCTCCCATTCCTTCCCATTGGCGGGGGTGAATTCATGAGAGTACATGCGGTACTCTGTGAGCGGCCTGCGACAGGTGTGCTGGACGGTCCCCCAGCATGGGCTGCTGTCCCCTGGGTTGCTCCAGCGCTGGTGGTAGTTGTGGGTGGGAGTCGCCCCACCTGGCATGTCCGCGCAGCGGCCCGGCGTCGCGTTCTCCTGAGAGGGTAGGGTGGACGACTTGCCGACGTAAGGCCTCCTGTCTGATCTGAACGGAACGTCCAGATACTGGGGTCCCGCTGGTGGGCTAATGGTTGAGGGTGGGGAGTGAACTGAGGGACAAGATGGAGAAAAGTGTCACCTGGTTTGTTCGGAGGGAGGACTAGGACGTGATCCAAAGACGGTTCTTTTCAGAGAATAATAATTCCATCGTGATGAAAAATGTCATTTAGTGCAATGACATTTACGCGCGTGTGATCTATTTCTCAGTTTTTGCTCTGTTTCAAGCAGCCTAGTTCTGTGGTTTTCCCCTTTACCTTTCCACCTACCATCAGTAGGTTGAACCGATACTCGCTCACCATAGAGCAGCTGCCTGTCAAACCTGTGACACCACAGACACCTACACAGAAGTTGCTTCAAAGCCCAAGAGCAGAGGTGTGTAACGTAAAAATCTAAAACAGCGAAGCGAGGAAGAGTCAGAGACAGAGGCATTTCGCAATGCTTGAAGTCTTGTGGGAAGCTGTCTCACCTGTGGACCTGTGACTTTTCTTTGACGCCTCTTTCCCGCTCTTCCCTGCTGGTTTCTTTCCCGTCTTTCCCGTTCTTTTAAAGGCAGGTTTAGACTCCGGCACCCCATGGACACTCTGGTGACATATAATACACATCCCATGTAAACAAGCAAATACTTAGAGCTGTAAACCTCACAGCACGTTATATACACCTCATTCTTTGAGGGTGATGGGGGGGAGCAAACAGAAGATGTTGCTGCTTATTCCCTTTGATGCAAGGGCTGATGGGAGGCAGTGGGATGCATCAGCATTACCAAACCTACATTTAAGCCTTTCTAGTTGTCTGGCACTAAATGTCCATGACTGTGTGTTGTAGCATGTATTTGTATCATGATTTCCTAGTTTTCTATGCAGTCCAAAGAGTTGTTTTTTTTCATCAAGTACTTGGTGTCTTGGATTTTATTTTTAATTTAATTATTTATTTATTTTTTTTTATGAATTACAAACAACTGCTGATCCAGTGCTGGCAGACTGTGCTATGTTTGCTGCTCACTATGATGGGCTTTAGTCGAAATGGTCACTGGGTGTCCTGGCATGAGGCCTCTAAACCCTCATCACCCCAAACACACACACACACACACACACACCATGTGGCCCACAGATTAGGTTGAGTGCAGTACCCCTCACTGGACCATCTGCACTGTATTAAAACCCAATCAGCATTTGTGTTAAGTGATTGTGGCCATTTAGGCCACCAGAGGCTGTGGAGGTTAAAAGCAGGTGGCAGCGTCAGACTCATGAGAAAAAGCCATCTCTCACACTTCTGCTGCCATCAACTGTCACCTTACTGACTTTAAAGAGAACGTATAGGCAAACAATACAATGGATTGTTTTAATCATGAGAGAAACCAGGCACTCCAATTTAATGAATCCTTTAACCCCTGGAGTCCCCACAGTCTCTTGAAACACCCCTGGTGTTCTGACACATTTATGGCAACAGAGGCAGAATAGAAACTTGACAACAGGAACATGCTTGAAACACTTTGCTTTGGTCTTTGGTGGTTTCTGTTTGGATTTGGCTTCTAGACCTCAAGGCTACCGAGCTATGAACAGTAAAATAACAAGCTGTCCCCCTTGTTCCACATATATATATATATGTATATGTGTGTATATATATATATATATATATATATATATATATTTACGCTACCTGCACCATCATCAAACATTTCACCCCCTGTTACTGGAGGGAAGGTTTTCAGAAAGTGAAAGTGGGCTTTAGTCTCACCTGACTCGTCGGCAGTTTCTCCTTTTTCTTTGTGCCAGAATGATGAGCTCCTTTCCCACCTTTAGTTTCTGTTCTGTGTTTAGTCTTTCTTGTCTCTGGAAGGGACACGACATATAACAGTGAACAGTTTATGATCAGGGCAGTGAAACACAGAGAAAACCAACAGAAAGACCACAACCACCAACAGAGTTACTGAACTCAGGGGGGGTGTTTTATTCATCAGCTGGGTTGAAACCCCTGAGCAGCAGTGAGTACGATGTCGTCCCACTAATCAAATCTGATGTGCTGTCACTGCTGAGCACCATGATTCAACACCCAGTGGTTTGGGTGCCGAACTGGCCGGCAGCCCAGTGGCGAGCATCTTCAGGCGTCACGCTGGGACGCCAAATGACTGCTGGCGCACAGATGAGCTTAACCCATTTATTCCCCATCTACCTTCATTGCGATTGTTGGTGATGTGGACTAAATCTTCTTGGCTCCTGGCGCCCTGCCAGACCGCGGTATTACAGCCGGGGTTATCTGCAGTGGACAGAGAGACGGACGCAACATAAACGCCGAGGATTTGAAGTGAGGCATCGCGGGTTGAATGGAGGACACGCAGAGACACAGCGGGCTGAATGAAATCGCTCCCTGAGCCACAGACAGGCAGGAGGTTATTGGAGGTTTTAATCCAGATTTTGATAGCAGCTCACTAAAGACCATTCTTTAGTCTTGAGAGAATTTGGATTAAAATGCACAAATGAATTTCAACAATTATTAAGTCAATGGCCTTTTGTTCCTGTCGCACCTCATTGAAGCCATTTTTAGACATGACCTCCGCAGCGACACAGCAGGAGATGCTGCACTCGTTCAAAACAGCAACAAATCCTCAAATGAGGACTTTTCTTTAACAGCCAATCAACACTCAAACAATCTTCCATGTGAATTTTGCTGCTTTTTTATTCAGAGATTTTTTTTGTTGTTGTTGTTTTTTTGCTTTTATCATTTTAGCATATGTCACATGTTTGAGACATCCACACCATCCTGCAGAGGCTCTCTTGCTGTGCCCGAACATCCACCACTTCACATGAAACAGAGAAACTGGGCAGGGTCTCTGGAGTGTATGTTTCAAAGCAGCACATTATTATTATTGTCATTAATCAGGAGGGAATGACTTTACTCACCCAGTGTTTCATTGTCTGATGCAGATTTGTTTAGATGTGTTCTGAAATGAAAATCAACAGAGGTATAATATTAGATGTAGCATTTGAGTAGAGCATTTTGGCCTTTTACTTCAAGTACAAACTACAACCAAACACAGTGATAACTGAAGGCAACTCAATACAGACACAACAAATGCAGACAAAAAACTCCTTGAAAGTAGGACAAAGACACAAAGACACCAGAGCATGAGAGAAGATGAGAGTAAACACTCGTACTGAGAGAGTCAGGCCCATGAGGTCTAGTCCACACTGAGACATAAACTGTGTTTCCTTGAAGGAAATACCAGGGGAGTAAAGGTGCTGCAGCATCCGGGGACTATAAGTAGGTAGGCCTTGAATCCTCTTAGTCCAACTTGCCCAAAGCCATAATCTGCCTTCTGCTGGCCCTATACACTCCTCAGAGCTCTGCTTCTCATAAAAAATAAAAAAAAACATTCTCTATCAGACAAACTGAGCATAAAGCTCTAATCCCAATGGGCGGCCACGCCCTCTCTAAAAATCAAAGCATTGTCTTTGATGGGCCACATGAAGTCGAGATACGGTTCAGAAGAGGAGAAGCAGACGGGCTCTGCTCTGCTGCACGGAGGATTTACAGAATTAACCCCACAGAGAAAAATAAACAGAGTCCTTCAAGCCATATTATTACTGGGGAAAAACCCTTTCACTTGCAGGGCGGCTTTTTTTTTTTTACGCCGCTTTGCACGCACATGAAACTTACAGTATGCAGCAGACATGCACAGGCCTGCATGCCTGACCAGATTACAATGACTTTAATACATTTCATTGCCTGTTTACAGTCGTATGACAATAACATATAGGAACAACCTACAAAAATGTTAAATGGATTTCCCAGAGATAAAAACCAATGTACTCTTGTCCCATTAAAAGACATGATTGTGTCTAATTCCCCGCTGGGCTCACCTTCTTATCTTTTTATTAGCATTGGTCGCCTGCGTCTGAGGCATCTCCTGCATGAAAAACACACAAAGCTCTTTCAGTTAGATGCAAGTAAACATACTTTTTGGGCAAAATCCTGCTCATATCTGGGCAGTGTGTCCTAAAAGTTGACAGGGCACTGCATGATGTCTGACCCCTCTTTACCATGGATATTGATCTCCCGGAGCCTCGCCACTTTGTGTTGTTGTCCAGCAGGACCGCCGGGCTGCAGGAGCGGCTGCAGGAGCGGCTGGACGAGCGGCTGGGGACGGGCTTTGGGGGCCCGTCGCTGGAGCTCTGCACCGCCTCATACAGGCTGTCCATAGACCCCTCCTGACAGACAGACAGACAGACAGACAGAGCTGTGAGACATCTGAACCCTGGACACGTGGTTTAATCGATGAAGTGTTCTACTTTGAGTCAGTCGTGTGATCGTCTGCACAATTCAGCTCAATTCTGCTCATTCATCTCTTGTGGGACCCGCCCTCGTGATGAGGACATTTGATGCTGTAAAGGGACAAAAACCTCCCACGGCTGCATTTCAGGAATCAGGCAGTAAATCCTCCTCTGATGCAAACGCTGACATCATCGCTCGTTTCAGTGACCCCAGAGCCTGAAACTGAAACGCCTCACATGCAACTCATCAAAATCTGAGTCGTGAGGATTTGACGTGACCGCGGGAAATGATGCTCAGACAGCTCGATAAAGCTCTTCTGTGTTTGCTTGTCGAGGATTGAGATTCCTCAGAGCACATCCCAGTGCGGATTAATATCTTCTTCAACGTGTTCAGATTCCTTTGAGGAACTAATTTGTTGTTTGTCCAGTGACATGTTGTCAGAGCGCTGGACAGATGGACATTTGCTTGATCCGTGATTTAATTCACGTTGTCTTCGTCGTGACTCCGTGGACGATCAGGGCGTCCACCGCTCGAGTCCCTGTTTGCTTCAGCAAGACGTCGGTTAATCATCCTGATCATTGGTCAACATCCGTGGACATCTGTGCACAAGGCGGGCCGCTGTGTACGTGCCCTGGTGTCCACGTGTAGAATGACAGCTGCAGCAGCATCTGAGGGACCATATGTGTGTCTGTGCATCTGTCACTGTTTCTTTGACTCTTTCCCCCCCAGACAACTTCTTTGTGCTTTCTTTTTCAGCATCAGTTTGCATGAACCCGTCAGCCATTTACACAAATTAACAAGCAAAATCAAGGTGACATATTCCAGAGCCACTGTGTCACATTCCTCTGCAGTGGAGTGGCACACAGAGGTTGATGTAAAGCACATATTCAAAATGTTTATACAAGGGAGATGGGGATTTTTTTTTAAAAAAAAAGGGACCAGCTCAGTGTCGGGATGACGTTTCTAATATTAATAATAATCGAATAATCAGTGGGTTTGTGATGTAACTGCAACAAGAAACAGTCATTTGTCTTTAGAATAATATTGAGTTCATCAACAGACACACACTACACTGTAAACACAATTATATGGAGATATTGTGTTGCCAAGTTATCTCTCTTTCTCAGACACACACACACACACACACAGCTCGATGAGCAGATACAGACAGTAGGGGGAAAAAGCGAGTGTCCTACCAGTGAGAAGCAGAAGAGGTTCATGGTGGCAGACAGGGTCTGTTAACGTCCACGCATCTAATGACAGTGAGCTGACTGGCAGCCAGAGACAGACAGAGAGAGAAAGAGAGAGAGAGAGAGAGAGAGAGAGAGAGAGAGAGAGACAACAGCTCAGTGTGAGCCCTGGGTCGCCTGCTGTCTTCTCAGATTAATACCACAGTGAAATCCCTCCACTAATCCAATAGATGGACCACCATTTCTCTACCAGCTGAGGCTGAACTCACTCTTGACAACAGGCCCACCATTGGCCGCTGGCGGAGCAACAGATTGAGTCTTTGTTTTTTTTTCGCAGAGGAGCTTTGTCCTGCAGCCGTGCTCTTTTTAACCTCAGAGGTGACAGAAATGTGACGCTCTTCACTTAAATTAAAATACTCTGCAGAATGAAAATTCCTGTGACTGCTATTGAACAGTGTCAATGTCCCACATAGGTGTCCATGGTATTATATCACTTATATTATTATTATTAGTTTTCACTTCTTTATTTTCAGTCAGGTTTATTGAATCCTGATGGTTACATAAACCTACTGGAGCTAGGCCTCTGCAAAGGATCACAAAATAAATATTACAGTCATGAAAGGCCACACAAACTGAGATGTGGTATCACTTTAATCGTAGGAGGTTGAAAAGTGAACAACATTTTCACTTTTTCCCAGGGAAATAATTTATAATCTTGCAAAAAAAAAAAAAAAGAAAGACAATCACATAACGGGAACTGAGATGTATGACAATTTTCATTTCGTGGTGTTTGTACAAATGATTTTTGGACGAGTCAGTCAAATGCATTTAGCCCTTTGGTCCGTCTGTGTATATGTGGACAATATGTGTGTGTAATAACCAGTAACACACAAAGTGTAGAGGTTAATCCACCAATCATCCCTCCCATGTCTGCACCGCTCTCACGTAGAGAAGAAACAGCTGGAGAGATTAACACTTATGACCTATATTTCCATGCTGGTGCTGAAGGCAGCATGGTGGTCGAAAGGTGTATTAAACACACCCTGTTAGACTCAGTCACTTCATTGTGATGACCCAGGAACCATAATAATATCAGAAGAGGTTCCTGCATTCTTCAAAGTCCACATCAAGAGTGGAAATGATACCTGGTGAGTGGTACTGACCTCTGTAGGCAGCACAGGGGACATGCAAGACAGTGTGTGCATGGGGACGAACAGTGAAGTACCTCCACCGCTACACCTGTACTTGTGAATAGCTTAGAGACAAAGTTTACCTGTAAAAATAATAAATACTAGTACATCACAGAGCCGACACACAGACACAGCCCTGCAGGATATTTCCTCTCCTCGGTGTTTTCTCTACTGTCAGACTCTCCTTCTGCGGGGCGGCCTCCTTCACACCGCTGTTTTCAGATGCTGACTCAGCACCTCTGTGGACGTTTTAGATTGATGAACGACATCATTCAGTTTATTTCAACACTTGCTCATTCACACCCACAAAGTGCAATTAAAGTGCAATATCTTGTTTCCATACTGTCCAAAGGAAAACGAAAATACTACAACAATGTCATAATGTGAGTTCATGTGCATGAGAGATCTAGACATGCATTTATTCATATCGTGTGTGTAATGGAGGCATAATCCTTTTCAAAAAAATACTGTTCACGCATCATACCTGAATCTTTCAAACTTCTGCTCTCGGTAAGAAGTGCCTTTCTTCATTATGTAGAGAAGAACCATGTCACAGAAGACAGCTCCCTGGTAAATGACGGGTAGTTTAGTGACTGTCATAACGGGGGGGGCGGGGGGGTGTACACAGAGGAAACCTTCATGGTACTTACTGCACCCATTAGGGCCAAGCCGGACGCAACATTGATAGCTGTTGGGATGATGCTGAACTTCCCCGCCTGCGAACGGCAGCAGAGGGAACGGTGTCAGAACTCCTAAAAGTCTTCATCGCAAATACATTATAATTTCCTGTGTTTCGTTAAGCATGTCTGTGAATGTGATTTTATGTAGCGTTAAACAAATGCCTCTTCCGTACCTTCCCATGCACCATGATGTTAAATCTGACACCATAAACTTTGAATAGAGTGCGATAACTCTCACCAACTGCATTTTTAAAATATCGAGTGTGTCTGTTGGGGACAAAATGAAAAAGATCATGTAAGCATGACTTTGCGTGGGTAAAATCAATGATGAATAAAGGCTGATCACCTGAAGTTAAACCCTGCTGCGATGGCCTTGTTTGAGACGCTGATGTCCAGGCGAGTGAACGAGTACTGTGGGTGGCAGTGAGAGTCGCCTTTGTCGAGGTCACACAGCCAATGAATCATAACGCCGATGGAGGCGCCCTGTAAAATACAACACACCTGAACATGTGTGGGATCAATTATTACTCGAACCAATGTGATTGAACCTGGACCAGATTCTGAGAAAGTCCCTGAGTATCATGAGGTAAGAGATGATGTATAGATATATCCACTTGTTGGGCTTGGTGATATGCAGTAAAAATACTAACATATGTGGCCATGGCGTTGAAATCGTATCCGGCTCGCTGGGTGATGTCTCCCAGACGGAAGATGGGGCAGTACGGGTGGAGCTTCTCATCATATCTGCATTTCTTCAAATAGGAGCCATCAGTTGTTTCAAGGACATTGGACCTTGGAGATTAGAAACCCACACACACACACACACACACACAGCAGTGCAGAGTGTGGAGTGAGAAAGTAGTCTGAATGCTACAGTGCACATTGAGCACAAAAGAAGAGGACTCACTTTGAAAAGTTGAATTTTGGAAACTGGATGAAGTTCTTGATGTAGATGGTGAAGTTTTCGGCGTTGGTCAGCAGAGGCCTTCTGTTTAACAACGCAACAGAAAGTGTGCTGATGCGTTATCCACGACAGGCTTCTTACGGTCAAAAGGGGTTGATATTGTTCACGTCCCTCTCACGTTGAGTGTAAGTTTGGTTTATTAACACTCATTGAAATTACAGCGAAGAGGCTCAATGGTTTGACTGGAGGGATTCTGACCACGGATCACTCTAACTCTCGCTTCAAATAATCCCGAGTGCAGGATGGAAGCATTTGCTTTTTTTTCTACGCTTGCTATTCTTAAGCACTTGTGCAGCGCCTGGTATGATACAACACCGTCTGTCATGTTGTTTAGTGTCTCTAACAAGTGTGCTGCTTCTTACTGGGGTTTAAGTTTCCTTCGGATGGGACACCAGCCGTAGATTTCACAGGTTCCAGTGGAGTTTGCGTCTTCTATGAGGCACCGGCCGGTCATGATACCTTCAACGGGACAAAACCTCACTGCATATTAAAGGGCACAGCTGCAAACTGGAACCCTGACCACAACGCAAGCGTTTCCCTCACTAACCATTTCCAGCCACTACCATCTTCCCCTCTTCACAGTCGCCGTCGTCTCGACAGTGGCCATCAAGCACTTTCGAACTCTAGGAACAAACGTTTCGATTTAAATCACAAAGGTATCTTGGAAGAAAATGTTTATATATATAAAGCAGAGAATAAGGAAGTGACTGCACTGATGTGATGCCTCACGCCATCGTCTGAGCGCCTGATTGGAATTATAGTTCACACCATCGTGAGCCGAGCCAAACACAAAAGAGCAACTGTGACAGGGAGCTGGTGAGATCTAAAACATTTACAAGAGCAGGGATTTATGGCGGCACTGCTTATATAGGCAACTCTCCTGGGCAGCGAGACCAAGAGAGGCTGAGTTTACATTCCTGTCACCGAAGACAGAGCTGAGAGAAATGATGCACACACACACACACACACACACACTTTCACTGAAAGTAGAAGGAGGTGTCTAGCTTAAGATAAAGACTGACGATGATGCAGACCAGTGCTGTTCTGACTGTGTCTCTGCCTGTTGTGCACACAGTCACAACTGCTTTCAATTTTATTTGCCTGATCCCAGCACTTTGAGCTGCATATTAATACTGAGTGACCCACATTTGTATGTCGGGGCACCTTCTTGCACAGCTTGGTGTTCTGAATGTGTTTGAAGGTCAGGATGAATTCAGTCTAAATATCATCCATCCTGACAGGCCCTCAGAGCACCACAGGGGTCAGCCACAGAACCACTCATTTACATTTGAATGTTCATACCTCTGCACATTGTCCCATCTTCTGGTTCGGTGTCTCTAAGAAACTGGTTACCACGAACAGAATAGCGTCCCCCTACAGGGGGAGGAAACACACAGTAAAAGGTCTTATTATAGCCTCTGTATCTTGATGTGTGTGATTTAATGTGAAGTGCACACAGTGTCCAAACTCAGCTCTCAACGCTTTCACCTGCGGTGGGATGACATAGTCCTCGGGTCCCCAGACCAGCAGGCCAGACTCGGAGGTGTTGGTCACCGACACTCCCTTCAGCTTGGTGATGATGGAGCTCAGTACGGCCTCGTCTGTTTCCTGGTAGCCTTTCTTGCTGACAAAAACCCACCTGTGGGCGAGAGCAGCTCTATCATCTTCAAAGAGCTTGTTTTTTTATTTTATTGTACAGTGTAAAACTTGCAAAGTTATTACATCATTGCATTATGGACATTTATCATATTTGAATTATTACATCATGAGCTTTCTTCTTTTCATGTTTTCTATCACCTCATCCTATAAACGTGTGTTCTGAGTTGAGCCAGTTTAAAGTCATCACATGTTGGGGGGGGGGGGGGGGGGGGGGGGGGGGTGCATGGTGGTGCAATAAATCTCGTCACTCACCCAATGATGTAGCCGATGGTCGATAGCTGGATGAGCCTGTACAAAAGTCCAACTCTCTTATTTTTGGACACGACGTATTTCTCCGTCTTGTAGTCGAAGAGGGAGAGGACACGTGTCCGGAGCAGACCTCCGGCCATCCTGCAGCAGGGAGCGGGCGGCTGGCTGCCTGTCAGGGGACAGAGAGACGCTCCTCCACCTCCAGGCGTCCCCGACCCGCCCTCATCAGGCTCGGGTCAGTGCGGGATCGCTGGTCCTCCTCGGGGACAGTGGAAGAGCTGTCTGATGTCCTCTGACATAGTCTCACTGCAGTAGATACTTCCAGGAGAATACTTGTGAAGTAATTTCAGGAACTTTCATCAACGTCAGGCTGGCGAGTCAAAAGCTTACATGCACTGTCTTCTACTCGCCACCAGAGGTCGCTGTGCACCACAGCACTTACCACTGTTACACTGCTGTGAGTAATATTGTCCTGTCCGTATAGTGTCAGTGTCCTTTTTATAGCACCTCTGTCTAAGTCTGTGTCGTTAGGTTGTCTTTTCTTTTTTGATCCTGTGCCAAATAAGAATTCCAACTGTGACCCCCAGTGACCCCCAGTGACCAAAGTAACCCCTGGTGATTGTACCGTCCCTTGACCCGTGGTTTGACCGAGCTGAAGCATCTGGCTGCTGTCAAAGTGAAAGTAAAAACTGCTGCAGAGAACTTCCGCCGTAGGTGTTTCCGAATGAGCGCGGTGGTCATCTTGTGGTTTTGTCCCATGATGCTTAGAGAGGCTACCTAAAGACACCAGCTCACCGCTGTTCACACTGACGAAAACAATGTGCGGCGACAAGTGTATTTTCGTTTTAGCCCTGTGCTTCATGAGTGCGTCTTCAAAGGGTAAGACTGAGAAATTAATTTTTATCTTTCTAATCTTTATCCTAGTTCTCTTTAAATTGACAGTTGGATGTCATAATACAGATTTTTTCACACGTTTAAATCGATGTTTTAATAAATGCCTGCTTAAATGGCTTCTTTAATTGTTATTTGCTGACCTGACCTTTGTGCTCAATGCTGCTGGTTAATTCTGAGATATCGCAGAGATTAATGCTTTCATTGATACACTTCAAGTTAATCTACACCAGAAAATACTTCTTGTATTATTCTCTTCCCATCAAGATTTTGAGGAATCCTGGGGGCAGTGTCCAGAACTGTGTGAGGCGCACACAGTCAGCACGCCGTTTGGCTCGTCTGCGCTCCTTCCATGCAACTTTATAGCCGCCGGCCTCGGGATGGTGTCGTGGGCCCACGCTGCCGGGCAAAACCTGGTCAACATTACGCCTGATGGTCACGTACATTTCCTGCTCCCCAAAAAGGGCCGCGTGAAAGTGTTCCCAAACCACGGCTCGAGGGGGAACTACTCCATCAGGATCGATGAGCTTCAGGAGTCTGACCTGGGCTGTTACTGCTGCTGGCAGGGAGAGAAGTGTCATCAGGTGGACCTGCGTGTCACAGCGGGTATGTGCGTCTGTCCTTTTTTTAATTATTGTTCTCTCAAGGCCGAGTGGCGGTTCTCTGAGCCGGAGACATGCTGCCTTTTCTTTTCCACGGCCATAAAACCTGTAGACCACACACATGAGAGCGGACGAGAAGAGCAAGAGTTTCCTGTGAACCGTGCTTTTGTAAAACCACAATTCTTCATGCAGTCACGTTGAGTCAAGCGACATGGCACCTGATCTACGTCTGCATTGCTGTGGTAACGCTCATCGCGTTGGTTGTCAGCTGCTACTGTGAGTACCTGTCTCATTGCTCTGATTCACGTAACAGATGTATTAGTTTGTTGATTACTGGCGATTTAAAAACAACAACTTTTTATTTTAGTGCTCCACAGAAAGAGGAAACAGGGCAGTGCCAGCCTTCTCGTGAACGAAGACACTGAGGGTGAGCACTTGGATGACGCCACACAAGCAGTATGGAGGCTTTTTGTGGTTTTTGTCTCTTGTTAAATTAAATCTGAATAAGAAGATGTCACCTAGACAGCTAGACACCTAGACTGAAGAGTGGTGAGTAGATCATGACTACCATTAATTCATGTTTAATGCAGAAGGCAGTGACCCACCTGCACCTATAGGCCCAGTGCCACAACATGAAGAGCCCAGAGGTAACCTGCAGCAACTCACACACACACACACACACACACACTGGCTGTATAGTGGGATGTGGGTGTGGTGAGGAGGTTTGAAACTTGGGGTTATTTGAAAGTGAAATGCCTGCTTTGGGCTCATACTGCCCATAATCCTCGCAGCAGCAGTTGCGTAGGGTGTCGCTGTTTAAATCTAACTAATCAACCACCCCTGGGATCCTCATCCACGATGGCTTTCTTATTCTTTTACTCTTTCCAGGAGCAGGCGACTATGTTATTTACGGTGCGTTCATGCAGCTCTTTGTCCACATATCAGAAATTTTAATGTCACTCTATCCCTCCAGACTCATCACTAATGTCAATATCTCTGAACTGATCTTCTTCAAATATTAGATAACGATGACCAGAATTGTGGTCCTGTGGATCTGCCTTATCTGAACACAGCTCAGCCGACTCAGAGGCTGGAGCGTCAGAGAACCATACATAGATTCCAAAGAGGTGCTTATATCTACCTACATACCTACCCACCTCTCGACCCACCTACCTATCTATTAAGCTACTCCGTTTTCTGTCGCCTCTCTAGAACTGTTTGCCACATCAGGAAACACACCTATCACTCATCATTATTATGGTAATTTTAGCCTGTTTTTGTTATCATTCTACGTCATTTCCATGCTGTCAGGTATTCCGTTAATTTATTTTATTGCACAGTTAACCAAGACGAAATCAGAAATCAACATGCCATGTCAGCCGCGTCTGGGAATCATCAGAGAGGTATCTGGACATCGTTGTTTCCGACCATCCAGCAGAATATTAATTATCAAATCATTATCTTGTGTGTTTTCACTCAACAGGTTTCAGGAAGAAGAAGAACGCCAGAGAAAGTGGGTGCTGACTTCATGACGTTGACGTGTTCCTCATTAAATCCTTCTGTGTATTTAACTTTTCTGCCCCTTGTTTCTCCACTCAGGTCAAGAATACAAAAACCCGATATACAGCAGAGGCACAGACGAGCTCAGCCTATAAAGATGTTAACCGGCCGCAGAGACGTTTTTCGAATTGCCATTTCCTGTTCCAGTTCAGTCCTTGATTTCCTGTTCGCGTTTTCTAAAGCTCTTCACACTTCTAAAGATCTTCTTTCTATAAAGATCTTCACACAGTGATAAAAAAACAACTGTTCACATTGTATTTACAAAATTAAAGGTTATATGCAAATACCAGACGTTTGTGTGATCATAAGCTCGTCAAACAAAGCTACCCTCATGCCCATACATAGGTTACACCAGTATGCTTTATATTCATTCAAAGGCTAAGGCTAAGACTAACAACAAGGTAGACAGGAGAATAAAATGTGCAGTTAAGCAACTTTACACAGTAAGAAGCTCGCCTGTATTCATATTGGAAATTCTTGGAAATTTTCAAATTCAATCCCTTTTTATTCTACCTATCGCCATTTCTTCTGATTACACAATACGGATTACTGTGAAACATGGCGTGGGTCACAGTAGAACCCATGAAATACTCAGATCCTAAACAAGGAGCTGATCCCAGAATTTCTTCTGTTTTCCAATGAAAAGTTCGGGATGGAAAAGGCCTCGGTGGGGTCGTGCACTCTACTGAGTGACGTTGCACTTTAAGCTGCTCTCACTCTGGTGGGAGTCACACCAATCACACCAGATGTGAATCACCTGCTCCACCTGTCGAGTCTCAGCAAACGGAGATGGAGGCTTCCGCCTCTGTCTGGGTGACATTTCTGCTTCTTTTGAAATGCGAAGCCCATGCTGCTTCAGAACAAGCCACAGCCTATTACACCGTGAGTAATAATAACACGTTGCTCTGCCTCGATGGCTTCATGTCTGTTTACATATCAAAGCAGCGATTCGCCGATCTTCCTCACGCCATTTACGTCAGAGGTGAGTCAGGTGATCAAAATGTGTGTTGCGTTGTAGGAGTATAGGTCTGACGTGTTTGTGCTGCTGTTTGTTTACCCTTGCTCTCAGATGAAGATGGTGGATGCTATCAAGCCATCACCATAACAGAACAGTGCCACTACTTCTTCACTGAAAGTGACACCTTCATGGTCTTTACAATTGCTTCACACGGCTGTTTTGTAAAAAGGCGTGTGAGTAAAATAGACTCTTGAGTCTGAGTTTATTTGCAATTCTGATGTATTTATTGTGTGTTCACTCAGGTTTTCTTTATTAGAAAAACATCACCAGTCTGATGGTTGTTATATTGGCCTTTGATGATAGAGGAAAATTTGGGATTGTTGAGTCAATACCTCTTATGTGTGAATGGGAAATTAAAGGTAAGGAATATAAATATTGTGACGTTGTGATTGATTATTTTTGTTGGTTGTGTTAACTTGTTTCCATATGTCTTCAGAGGAAAACAAAGAGCCTGTGCCCACAGAGCGGTTCTGCAGCAAGGATGGGTTTAATTTCACCATCACCCAGAATGCCACAGTCCCGCCTCTGAACCTGAATGCCCTCTGGATCCCCTCCGGTCAAAGCCAACTCTGTGAACCCAGAAAAAGATCCAGAGATGCAGTGACTTTCCACTTTCCTTTCACTGAATGTGGCACTCAATCCAAGGTAAATGTCTCTGATGGGCTGGATGGTTCTTTTTGCCTCGGGACTAAAGAGGTAGAGCAGATAGTCCACTGACCAGATCGTTCATTCATCAATTAGACCTGGGTTTTTGTGCCTCACAGGTGGAAAATGGAGTTATAACTTATTGGGTCAACCTGGAGGTGAAACAACATCCACAGAGAGGAGCTATATTTCGTGACACTCCATTCAAGTAAGTATACGATCATGCGTACACATTGCAGCTGGAGAGCTATTTTATTGTTGGTTCTTTTAACGTAACCATGTTTGTTTTTGTAGAATAAAAGCTCCCACTTAGGTTTCTTGTTTCGTTTCAGCCTCGCTGTGAGTTGTAGCTTTGCACTGGTCAAAATGACACAAGCAAGGATGAGAGTTCAAGGAGAACTGTCTGAGTACCTGTCAACTTTGAGAAACACTGGAATATTCAGGACTGAAATGAGGTTTGCCAAAGGTCAGGTATTCTTTCTCTCACCATTGTTTGTATTTGTTATTTAGCTGTCTAGGATGTACATTCTTATGATTCAATGTATTACTAGATCCTTCCTACAGCTCTTTCTACTCCCCTCGAGACCATCCAGCAGTGACTGAGCTTGGTGGGCCTGTATATGTGGAGGTTTCTCTTCTCAAACACGAGGACAGGGACCTGGTGCTGCTGCTGGGCGACTGCTGGGCCACACCGACAGAAAACCTGCATGACCCGCAACGCTGGAGCCTGCTCGTCAATGGGTTAACAGGCGTACACACTATTTGGCAGATGTGGCTTTTTTGTAAATGATCAAAAAATGGAAAAAATAAGAAAAGGTCTGTACTTTAAAAGGAGAGAATACTGTGTTTGCATCTGGCCCAGGTGTCCCTTCACTGGTGATAGTCACAAGACCATTGTGTTGCCAGTCGTCCCCAGTAAGGAAATGATGTATCCCTCTCTTCACAAATGGTTTGTGGTCAGGATGTTCTCATTTGTCAAGACCCCATCATCTGAAAAACAGGTATGTATGGTGCTGCCTTTGGTGTATTCATGTATGATGCTTTTATTTTATTGTGCAGATGTTCTCTTTCAGGTATATTTCCACTGTGATATAGAAATCTGTAAAAGACCAGGGTGCTCGCAGTCTTGCAGCACCGGTAGGTTAAGACGTCATATTTGTTGATGATTGTCAGTCATTTTCACACTCACAGACATGCAACATGCATTTGAATTATTTTCTTTTTCTTGCAGAAAGGCACAAAGTAAGAAGAATCTCACCAGAGCCAGGACAAAGGATTCTTCACAGTGTGGTCTCCGGTGGACCTCTTCTCTATCGACTGCAAGAGGACGAAGAAAGTTATGCTATCTGAAGTCATTTGGAGGCAGAAAGATTTACAGACATGTCCTTGATTTGTAATAAAACTAAATCAATCCTATTATATTGGACTTTAGTGGGCTCCCTTTATGTAATTGCTTCAAGCCAATTGGCCCCTGAAATTCAAGCCAATAATTAACAGGCTTATGTGTTCTATATGACACTGTGGAAAAAAAATCTTTCATTGACTTCGAGATTAAAGTCGTAAATTTATGACATTAATCTCGTAATTTGTGAAAGTCTCGAGGTCTCTCAGTGTTTTTCAATGTGGCCTTAATACTAAGTCGTAACATGAATTAATGATTATTCATGTTCGTGATTCGTTTTAACTTTACTATCTCTTAACTTTTTTTAAAAGTTGGTCAGACTTTTATTTTGGTAGAGGTATTTGGGTCATGTGCTCATTGCTGGACCAATAGGAACGCAGAACGGGTTAGTTTGCGGAAGTCACTGAACTAGCATTTCAAATCCAACATGCGGAGGAAAACGGTGCTGTGTGAGGTGCACTAGTGTCTCTCGGACTCACTTTTTACCTCCTTACTCGGTTAAAAAAACTATCAGGTATGTCCACATCGACGAAACGGGACCGGAAAGACACCGAGTCAACAAACCTGCCGATCCACGGACACAGAAGGGAGCTGGTCGAAGCGGTGAAGAGCAGCTCTTTTCTGGTTGTCACCGGGGAGACCGGCAGCGGGAAAACCACACAGCTCCCACAGTTCCTGCACCAAGCTGGTGAGATTCATGTTAATCTGGTCTCGTGGCAAACGCGTGGAACCAAATATGACTGTTGGATCACAATGAAGGAGAGGTCTGGGACGAACGGGTCTGGGTGACCCTCCCATATCAAAGTGGGATATGACCAGTCAAGATCACAGGAGCCCATATCTCCCTTAACTCATTTCGCCACGTAATTTCCACGGGTTTGCCCATCCATCATCTAGGCCACTTTCTTTGAGGGTCGTGGGGCGAGCTGGAGGTAATCCCAGGTCACACTGGGTGATGGGTGAGAACGCCCATATTCATTAAAAACTGATGCTGCACCCCAACGATTGTGATGATTTGATACGGGATGACCCAGTTCTGTAGTCCCATCTATGGTATTAGTTTTTACATTCAAAGAAAGGAAACAGCCACGTTCAATCATGTTCGCTCTTCTCTTCTTTGTAGGTTTTTGTAAAAATGGCGGAATCGCCATCACCCAGCCTCGCCGGGTGGCTGCCATCACTGTGGCCCAGAGAGTAGCCCACAAGATGCAATACAACCTGGGAAGGGAAGTCGGATACCAAGTGCGCTTTGATGACTGCACATCACAGGTGAGAGGCGGAGATGGTACGACCCTGCAGAGCGAACAGAATCTTTGTCGTGAATGTGTGATAACAGACTTTGTTTGAGGCAGGACACTGTAGTGAAGTACATGACGGACGGATGTTTGCTCAGGGAGATTCTGGCAGACCCCGGGCTGTCTCAGTACAGTGTGGTGATCTTGGATGAGGTCCACGAACGCAGCCTCAACACAGTGAGTCACCGTATTCACCGAATGTCCATCAACACATGTGATTCCTGCACTGATCCTGTGTTTGTATCTGCTGCAGGACATCCTCCTGGGCTTATTGAAAAAAGTCTTCTCTGACCCTGTTCAAGCCAAAAAGGGTCGATCTTTTCCGCTGAAGGTGGTGGTGATGTCCGCTACATTGGAGACAGACAAGCTTTCAGCGTTTCTCAGTGATTGTCCCGTCTTTGCTATACCTGGGAGGACGTTTCCTGTGGACTGCACATTCGGTTCTGCTGTGGGACCAAAAGACATAGAAAGCACTGGTTACATAAAAGAGGTACTGTGTTTATGTTTGGAGTAGTGACGGAATAGTGAATGCTGAACAGCAGCAATTACCACGTTAAACACGATAACTGAAGATTAAAGGAGAGCAACTAAATGTTGCAGCTTCTTACAGGGAAAGGCTATTAATTTAACTTTCACTGTGATTGTTGATTCATTTAACTACTTCTGCTCCCCAGGTCGTGAAAGTGGCTCTGGATGTGCACACCAGTGAAAGGAGTGGGGACATTCTTGTCTTCTTAACAGGTGAGTTCCCGTTATGAGGTCCTTGCAAACTGAGGCTGTTTATCCCCTGTGTCAATCAATAAAAATCACTGCACCCAGAAACATTTCACTCAGATTTCAGACAGATTATTTATTACCTCTTGTAAAAGAAAATCTGCCTGTGACAGATGTAAAAAAAAAAAAAAAAACATAGCAAATTAAAGCCTGATCTGAAAATAGAATAGACTTACTAAGGTGAGTTCCACTTTAAACGTGTGGCTGTTGATGAATATACTGTAGTGCTGACAGTGACAGGATTTCTCTTTCTGTTTGACAGGCCAGTCAGAGATTGAACGCGCCTGTGACTTGCTATTTGAAAAAGCAGAGTCTATAGACTACCGCTACGATGTACAGGACCCGACGGTGGAGGGTCTTCTCATTTTGCCGCTTTATGGATCCATGCCAACTGGTAAACGCACAACAGCTACGCTCGTTGCGCCTTATTCTGTGAATGATTTTGAAACTGAAGTCAGTATCTGTGTTCTTGTCACAGATCAACAGAGGCAGATCTTTCAGCCTCCGCCTCCAAGAATAAGAAAGTGTGTAGTGGCCACTAACATAGCAGCGACATCTCTCACTATCAATGGTATAAAGTGAGTGACACCTATGGCCAATGGTTTATCATACCTAACCTTCAAATTCTGACATTAAATTAATTAAATGTTTCATTGTTGCCACGACAAAATCCACCGTCACTTTTCTCTACAGGTACATCATAGACAGCGGGTTTGTGAAGCAACTCAACCACAACTCACGCGTGGGCATGGATATCTTGGAGGTGGTGCCTATTTCAAAGTAAGTCCTTGCATGTGTCAAATATTATTTTCAGACCTGCAAAGGAGACACAAGAAAACCTGTTTATAAAACACTGGAGGAAAGGAAAACCATAATACGTCTCATTAGACCATTTTCCTGCTCACAGTAATGGCATTAAGAAAATGTGCCAACTGAGATTTGGGCTTTGGATTTTTGTCTGTGATTAGGAGCGAGGCTCAGCAGAGAGCAGGCCGAGCTGGAAGGACCTCGGCCGGGAAGTGCTTCCGAATCTATTCCAAGGAATTTTGGGAAAAGGTCATGCCTGAATATACGGTTCCAGAAATCCAGAGGACGAGTCTGACAGCAGTCGTACTCACACTCAAGTGCCTGGGTGTTCATGATGTCATCAGGTACACTAGTCCCCTTTCTGTTAGTTCTTAATAATTTATTTCTAAATATCTGACCATCTAAAACAATCAATGGATTTTTTTGGGGGGGTTTTAAGGTTTCCTTATCTGGACTGTCCAGAAGAGAGGTTTATTCTAGAAGCACTAAAACAGCTCTATCAGTTTGATGCTATTGACAGGTGAGTGGTTTTACCTGTGAACCGAGTGTTTGGTGAAGTAGCTCTTCTGGGAGAGATTTCCTGAGCTCTGTGTGTTTCATGCCTGGACCGCAGGAGGGGGAGAGTGACCCCGCTGGGGGAGCTGATGGTGGAGTTCCCGCTGCAACCAGGCCTCACCAGGGCCCTGCTCAAAGCTGCTTCCCTCGGCTGCCAGGATCTCCTGCTGCCTGTGGCTGCCATGCTGTCAGTGGAGAACATCCTCATCAGGCCAGGTCAGCTGCACAGCTCTTGGATTTATTGAGGAGCTTGCTCCTAAGTAAAGACTACAAATGAATGAAGCCCGTTTATGCACTGGTAAAAAAAGAAACCAAACCAACATCAGGCTTTTGTCTCTGATGAGAACAGAGGCAATTAGCATCTGCTCTCTGATCTGCAGTGATGGAAGAAAAAAAACAAGAAACATAAACTTCAATCTAAGCGGTTTTATTGCTGGAACCACCATGATACATTATTAAATGATACAGCCTGACCAGGCCCAGGTCATACACACTGTGATCATGACTCTAATTCGATGCCCACAATGCCAGTAGCACTTAACTCATGTTAAAAAAAAACAGGGTTTATCTGTAAAATGTAGGCTAAGAGAGGTTTATCTGAGCCTTGACTTATCTTAGCTCTCTGCAGGACACCCTGAGAAGCAGAAAGAGGCCGATAAGAAGCACAGAGGGCTGGCTGACAAGAGCGGCAACATGAACGACTTTGCCACACTTCTGAGTGTGTTTCAGTCGTGCAAGTCCAGGTACAGCACTGAAAACATGACTGCTGCCAGATGAACATGTATTATTTCCTCTGGCTTGTACAAATAAATGATTGATGCCGAGGGCTGTCCCTTGCGTTGTGCAGTGACAGGCCATCGGCATGGTGTAAGGAGAACTGGATCCACTGGAGGGCGCTGAAGTCAGCCTTCAGTGTGGAGACTCAGCTGCGTGAGATCCTCCTCCGCCTGCAGAAGGTACAGCGGTGTGCACGTGTCGTTTTCACGGACTGCAGCATCCTGTTGGTGTAAACACATCATTGTTGCACTTGCATAAAACATCTGAGCAGATCTTTGTTCGGCTCAATTAAACTGTATTTGTCTGTGCTTATCCTAATTATTTTGATTGTCTCCCAGAAAAGAGATTTCCCTGTAGAAACATATGATGGCAACAAAAGTGAACTCCTCAGACGATGCCTGTGCACAGGATATTTCACTAACGTTGCCAGAAGGTATCACCAGGGCTTCTTCCATTTACCCACGTTTGACTCCTTCGGTGTTTTGGGATATTCCTTGTTTGAAAATATTGTTCATTTTTTCCCCCCATCCCACGTACTACAGGTCTGTGGGAAAGGTGTTCTGCACTATGGATGGACATGGATCCATGGTTCACATTCATCCATCATCGTCGGTAAATGTCTTTTCACCCATTGAAATAATGTTATTCATCAATCTCAGTTTGAAGATACCAAAACCTAGAACTCTTCTTCTGCGACTGTCCCAGCTGTGTGACCAGGAGACTGAGCTGTCCTGGGTCATCTTCCACGACATACTGGTGACTTCGCGGGTGTACATCAGGACAGTGTGTCCGGTTCGATACGAGTGGGTGAAGGACCTGCTACCGAAACTCCATGAGGTGGATGTCTATGAGCTGAGCAATGTGGCCAGGGAAGAAGTGACTGATGAAGAGATGAAAAAATGGGAGACCAGGGAAGCAGCCAAAAGACTAGCAGGTTTTCTGATTATTACATAATACAAGATTTTTTGAAGTGAAGTGTTGTGGTTAATCCAAAATGTTGGAAGTGATTGCCCAGCTGAAGCACAGGGCGGATTAAAGGGCCCAAAATGTGTTGAACTGGACGAATGGATTAATAATCTGCACCAAGTCATTTCTGATGTCAATACGTTTCCTCTGTGCTTCTTTCAGAGGTGTCTACCGAGGATGTCATGAAGAAGCACGAGAAGCGAAACGACGATGCCTCTGTCAGCGATGCCCGTGCTCGCTACCTGCAGCGAAAACAACAGAGACAACAAAATAAAACTCTCTGACAGAACACACTTGCCCATGATTCATGAAAATGAATATTTTCGCTAATAGAAAATTAATAATAAACTTTTTTTTACATTTATTACATGGTCTCTTTTCTGGTTTAAGCCCCTGCTTCACTCTTAATGTAGTGTGTAATGTACAATTAGTCTGTGCTGCTACTGAGATATTTATGATTAGTACCTCTAAACTACACAGAAATACTTGGGACATGGGTAAAATTACTTATTTACTGGGAATACTTAAAACCTAAAGATTAAGGTGTCAGATTTTTGTAGGGTTTGTTTGTTTTTTTTCTAGCTAAAGAAAACAGGCGCTTTCCTCTGAGCAGAGTTATCGGTTCACTAAGGAGGCGGAGGAGGCGGCGCTGGTTCCAATGATGCTCCACGTGAATTCGTCATCCTCGGACAATCTGTAATCCGGCGGTGTGCATCAGGACCGGGGTTGTGGTTAGTTAGTGTGGGACTCGGTGTTCTCTCACATCCACCGCTCAGGTGCAGTGCGTGTGAGTTGGTGGTGGACCCTCTGCCCTCGTACGTCACTTCCCGTCTCAGCGTGAATCTGCGGGGCTTGTGCGCTGTCTGGCCGGGACGAAGAGGAGGGCTTCCACGCTAAGAGCAGGCGACCGTCCACACTGAACCCGAGGAGAAGCAGCGGCTCTGTGCTAAGCCTGACCGGGATTTCCAGCATTGTTTAGCAGTGAGACATAGGCGGGAGTGCGGGAAACTGTATTCTCGCTCGGGCTACGTACGCTTCGGCGAGGCACTGCAGCAGCAACGGACCGAACACGCCGCCGTGGGGAGAAAACAAGCGCTGTCCGCTGAGGCTGTGTGATCATTGACAGAGTTCAATACACACGGGCTTTGCGTGATAACCGCTCGGAGCTTTGTGCCGCGGACCATCGAGCCTCTTCCTCTGGGGGACCGACCGACTGGGTGGTTGGGTTTGATTCGGTCTCTCACAAGTCTCGGTAAGTAAAAAGCCGGGGAGAGGAGGAGAAGGAGGAGGGTTAACGAGAAGTAGCGCAAGTGGCTAACTGACATGCTAACTAGCCACTAGCTCGAAGGCTGCTACGTTGGCTAGCTGCCTTGTCTGGCCGTTATGCGGTCATGGTCAGTGTCCGCGCTGCGGTTGGTCTGCCTGGCGGGACGTTCGGCCCCAGATTGCCAGTAAGCTTCGGCTTAAGAGACGAAGCAACTTGTTTATAGTTGAGCTCCGAGAGGGAAGCTAACGACCCGTGCTGAACTTTGAAGGTAACGACTGTTGACTTTGCCTCCGTTAGCTAGCTAGCCGCTACGCCGAGAGGAGGATGAGGATGTGTTCACGCTGCGGGTCGTGTTTACTTTGGAATGGCTTGTGGTCGTGTTGAATACAGCGTGTCATTGTGATCATTAGTTACACACCATCATAGCTAGCACTAGTACATCTAGTTATAATTGCCTCTTTATCCGTCATTATAGTTGTGGTAAATGTTAAACATATACCTGGTTACAGCACCAATGCCCCTTTTCTACAGACAGACTTTAGAATTTTTATTCTATTTAATTAGTTGTATTTATTATATATGTTTAAATTGGTCAATGACTTCTAAATGTACTGTTTAAAAAAAGCCCTGTATTATATATCTTTAAATTTGGTTATTTGATGATGCGGATATTATTGCTTTATTGTTTTAATGCATTCTATTGAATTTTAGCCAGTGTACCTGATGACAGTAAAGATCGTTGCATCTTGAATTTATACAGATATAATAATGGCTGTAATAATAACAACAAGGAGTAATAATCAGATTTTTATCATTACCAAAAGCCATTCCAAAAAGTCTTTGTGTTGCATGCACTGTTACATTCAGCCCCATCACTTTCATTCAAGGGCTGTGAAATTCTGGTAAACCTATTATCTAACGTAAGCTGTTCATTCAGGGCTGACCCTGATCACCAAGGCCTCCCCCCAGCGACATCCGTGGGAGGTTATTGCATTTGACAAAAGACAGCTTTTAGTGCCATTTTCCTGTTTTGTAGCAACAACCACAATTCTCTGACGGTTATCTGGCATCGGTGTAACACCAATATTAAAGATCCACTGTCTCTGGATACGATACCACAGTGAGAGTGTCATCTTTGCTTTTTTAATATCCAGTTTGTTCAAAGTAGTCATACTTGTCCAAGTGTGGATAGTCACGTATGAGGCCCAAGCAGACATGCACATTTCAGCAGTTTTCTTTGTTGTGGAGTTGTTTTTCAAGGCCGCACAGTTGCTCACAAGTGGAATTTATTCACACTGCCGTGGTAAAACGGTTCTGAGTTTCACTCTTTGTATTCACCTCTGTTGCTGTATTGCTACTTCCTTTAGGCCTGTCGTCTGTTCAAATTTATCTTCCAATGTTCCTCTACCTCATAAAAAAACAATGAGCGTTAAAAAGAAAGTGCCCAAAGCATTTTGAGGAATTGAATTATAAACAGTGAGAAGTCACGCCGCTGTTTGTTTAACACCTTAACAAGTCAGCAGATGTTCTTAATTTTTAACACAAAGAGTGAAAGTGCATTCATGTGTTGAAGTATTAACTGGACATGTTGTAATTCTTGTGACATTTTTTCCAATGTGGGTGGTTTATAGCTGTTGCCACATTAGTGAATTTTGTAACTACATTTTATTTTATCTGTATGGTCTCTCCTACTATTCAGATCTCTTTCTGTTCTCTTCTTCCAGGTATTGTTTAGGTGTTCTTGTATCTGAGCCACTGTCAGGCGTTCGACCAGTAGGAACAGTTTGCAGATTTCCACCAGTTCGTCTGCAGACCCCTCCCAACCCAGACAGTCTTCTGCCCCAGCATGAATGAAGTCAGTGTTGTGAGAGAGGGATGGCTTCACAAGAGAGGTAAGGGGGTCTGTTTTTACTGTCTATCCTATCTGGTTTACATTGACTCGACTGTCCATTTCAAACTCTCTTAATTAATAAATCCCCACCCTGATGCCTTGTAATGTGTCTGTTACACATGTATCTTCTTTAATTTAATCAAGTGCTCAACCATTAAAACTGTCGGCTTAAATGTCCTCTCCTGGCTGTGTTTTCCAGGTGAATACATTAAAACTTGGCGTCCACGCTACTTCCTATTAAAGAGTGATGGCTCCTTCATCGGCTACAAAGAGAAGCCTGAGGTGTCCAGCGACCACAGTCTCCCACCGCTCAACAATTTCTCTGTCGCAGGTCAGTTTCACGGATCTGGATGTCACATTTCAATGAAGTTGCCTGGTTACGTTTTGTTGTTGGTGCTTTTAGCTCTTCAGCATAAGCTGACATGTCCATGTTTTATAGAATGCCAGCTGATGAAGACGGAGCGTCCCCGGCCCAACACGTTTGTCATTCGTTGCTTGCAGTGGACTTCGGTTATTGAACGGACCTTCCATGTGGATAGCAACGATGAGAGGTAAGAGACATTCATTCCGAGGATTTTCATTGGTCAGTTTTTATGTATTAAGTGATATTTTTGAGCCATGAGGTTTGAGCCGCTTCAGTTTAAATGTGAGGGTGCCTGTAGTTTGCTTTGACCAATCTAAAACTACTTTTCAAATGTTAAAACAACTTCTCTCCATGTTAGAGGACTAAAAGCTTGTATTGTAATCCTCATATGTACTGCACAGCACAAAGTAATAATAAATAATCCTTGAAAAGAATATTTATTCTATGGTGTAAAATTAGTTTTACTGTCATGAATTAAGACATTGTCCATTTAGAAGGATTATCTTTACAGGATAGTGTTTTTTTTTTGTCGCGGTGTTTAAGATGAGCCAAAACACTTTTCACACCTCTTGTAGTGAAAGAAGAGATCTCTTGCATGGTGTGTGCAGCACTATTTGCACCAACTTCACTCTCACAGTTGCTCTACTTCAAGCTACCATGTGCTTGTGCCAGGGTCGATACTGTCTTGACAGTCCATGCAGACAGTCAAACCTCACATTCTGAACTGCAGGTGTGGTATCAATACAGTCATCTGGCCAGAATTATTTTTTTACCCTCAAAGGTCCAATGTGTAAGATTCAGGTGAAAGGGAACTATTGACAGAAATGTAATGTTAAGTTATTGTCATGATGTTTTCAAAAAATGTTCCCTGCATTTTATCTTTGTGGAGGGATAATTCAGTGTAATGTGTACTTAGAATGGGATAAAAATGGTGATGTGTGTTTTCTTTCTTTTTCAGGGAGGAATGGATGCGATCGATCCAGGCGGTGGCAAATAGCCTGAAGAGTCAGCAGCAGGATGAGGAGCCCATGGAGATCAGGGGCTCTCCAACTGACAGCAGCGGAACAGAGGAGATGGAGATTGCTATGTCCAAGTCCAACACAAAAGTGGTCAGTATTTGCACAAGCAGCGCCTGGCAGCTGAGTGTTTGCTGTGTTTGTCAAGCTAAGCTCATCTTTATTAAGCAAGTTGTTGAAACTTTAAGCCTCTTTCTCAAGGCCTTTTTTGTGAAGCAACCTTAAAATGATTGGGGGGCACATTTCTGGATGTATTTTGTCCAGTACTGATTAACATTTGTGATTTTTGAACTACTCTAGATTTATGTGTTGTGGAATGTTTGTACAAATGTCATATAGTCTGTATTTATATACATGTTCTTTTTTCTAATCTTGAACTTATTTTGTGGAAATCTTAATAGTTTTATACTCTTATATATTATTAAAATAGTGATCGGTGCTTGTCTGTACATCCTTAAAGTTACCGGTGCTTTTTCCCCAATTCTTTATCAAGAGGCTAAGTTCTCAAAGTACTTACATCTATTTCAGAAAATAATTTCTTATCTCATATGTTCTAAAACATCAGATGTACCACACAAAATGTAGCAGTGGGGACAGTGGAATGGGGGATCCACTGACTCATCAAAAATGCTCTTCCTGTACATTTCAAAGAGGCTGTTATCTAAACGTTTTATTGAACATACAGTCCCACTGAAACTCACAGAGGTAACCTTCATAAGCTACGTCTTAATCCAGCAGCTGCTTTCTTTGAAGAATGTGGTCTTTGAAGGCAGCATATTCCCCAAGCGACAAACCAAAATGAGACAGTCTGGTATGAGGGATTTCCACAATGTGCATCAACAGCTTGTCCAACTCTAGATACTGTCGCCTAGTAACTGATCGGCTGCTGGACATTACGAGAAAGTTTCAAAGCCCGCTGGTTTTGTAAAAGTCATTCTTCTGATATTTCCTTGTTGGCTGCCTTTAACCCCTCTGAAACATTAATCTCTGGCACACAGTGGACATAGGTTGGGTCAGGGAGGATCTACTTCTCACAGCCTCATCGGTTGGGGATTGATGGAACCATATATAGAGGGGCCTTCAAAATGGGATGCAGCCCCTGGATTGAAACCAAGGAATTATGTCTTTTAGCCTATTCTGGTGTGAGTGCATCAGCCGTTCTTTGTCATTTCTTATCTTTGACCTTGTTCTAACAGACCATGAGTGATTTCGACTACCTGAAGCTGCTGGGCAAAGGCACATTTGGTAAAGTGATTCTGGTGAAGGAAAAGGCCACAGGGATGTATTACGCCATGAAAATCCTCCGTAAAGAAGTCATCATTGCTAAAGTCAGTACTGATCTCAATCACTGTCAAATATTCTCTTTAAACTGCTCCAAATATCTGTTGGTACATGATCTAGCATTTTGCTCTAATGAGTCTTGATGTGGGTATTCTTCCTCTAGGATGAGGTGGCACACACAGTTACTGAAAGCAGAGTTCTCCAAAATACACGGCACCCCTTTTTAACAGTAAGTTACCAGCACTCTCTGTTCAACTTAAGGGATGGTTTATTCAGTGTTGTACAAACATATTTTGGTTTCTTCCTTTACAGACACTAAAATATGCATTTCAAACACATGACCGACTATGCTTTGTGATGGAGTATGCAAATGGAGGAGAAGTAAGTTTTTTTCTGTTTCTACATTTATACATATATAATATAATTGTTCTAGGTTGTTGTTAATCCCACTGAAAAAAATCAGATAATTAGAAGGAAGAATTTTTCCATAAGTATCTATGAAAATTAGTAACTGTTTTTTTCAATTTTTTACAGCTATTCTTTCACTTATCGCGGGACAGAGTGTTCACAGAAGACAGAGCACGATTCTATGGTGCAGAAATAGTGTCAGCACTGGAGTACTTACACTCACGCAATGTTGTTTACAGGGATTTGAAAGTAAGATATCTGCCTGCTCTCATAGTGTGGTCAAACACTGCAGTTGTTCTGATTATGATGTAATGTTACATGTCATATGATCAACATTTTCAACAACTCTCTTGTTGGTGTTTTTTACCCATGAGCACTTTCCACCTAATTACTCCCTTTAATCCTTTTCCATCTTGACAACTAATTTAACTGATCTGAATCTTTCCCCATACAGCTGGAGAACCTCATGTTAGACAAGGACGGCCACATTAAGATAACTGACTTTGGGTTATGTAAAGAGGGGATCACAGATGGCGCCACCATGAAAACCTTCTGTGGAACCCCGGAATACCTGGCACCAGAGGTAACATCATGCAATCTTGATATGATACGAGTTACTATGCTGGTGATGTTATGAATCTTAAACTGCTATTGAAAGTATATGTTTTCTAACTCAGGTTCACAAATTCTGCAGTTTGATGGAGTGAGGCTAAAAATGTACTGATTGTTATTGTTAATGTAATTCTTTCACCTCTACCTTGTCAGGTGCTTGAGGACAATGACTATGGACGAGCGGTGGACTGGTGGGGACTGGGCGTGGTCATGTATGAAATGATGTGCGGTCGGTTGCCCTTCTACAACCAGGACCACGAACGTCTCTTTGAGCTCATCCTCATGGAGGAAATCCGCTTCCCCAAGAACTTGGCCCCTGAAGCCAAGGCCCTGCTGGCTGGCCTGCTCAAAAAGGATCCTAAACAAAGGTACGCAGTGAAATGCCTCTCAGACTAAGATGGGAATCATACGGAGCTGATCTGAAAGATAGGATAAAGAATGAGCTCTTATGTCAGCCATGAAAAGATGATATAGTGGTATTAAGAGTTGTCAGTTGACTATTTCTACCAAGACAAAATATAAAGTGGTTGCAACGTCCAAAAAAACTCGCTGTCTGCTTGTGTACCATTTTATTGTGTAAACTGCAGCTGTCCACCTGAATGTCTGCCTTGTGAAGATGAATCCAAACAGCCAGAGGAAAAACATTTCCTGGGATTTTACGGCTCATCTGCTGCACTTGATTGCTCTTCTAAATCTATCACCGTGCTTAGGGCGCAACACATTCAGTTAGAATATAAGTAACCATGTTATTTAAGGCCATGTTCCTGCTTGATCAGTTTTGGTCCAGGGTAGTGGCTTCACAAACACATAATTGATTGTTGTTTTGTCGGAGCACCTTGTGTTTCCGGTAATGGTCAGAGAACTGCTAAAATTAGCAAATTTGAGTCCTGCCTGCAGGCTCACGAACATATGCACCTGTAAGTGGTCAGGAAATGGAGGATGAATGTGTCTAGAAATAAGTAAATAGAAGTCAGGACGACAAACAACACATCAGTGCTTGTTTTTGCACATCTAATGACTGAGTTTGTGGAATCATTTGTTTCTGAGAAAAGCTGGCTGTTTGGTGATAATGATGGTGTCATTACTGTGTTTACAGGCTTGGAGGTGGACCAGATGATGCCAAAGATGTGATGAGCCACAAGTTCTTCACCTCCATCAACTGGCAGGATGTCACTGAAAAGAAGGTATAACTATACTACCACCCTTTAAGTTGAAGATATGTTTCTGGAATTTTTGGCTGGGTCAGTTTTAATCCCTGTCCATACAAATATACCAGAAAAGTAACTTAATGCGACCAGGACTATGGGTATAAACAGACAGACAAGGTCAGGGTCAGCAGCGTCCATAATTGACTAGCAATCTTACTGAGTTCTCGAGTGTTCCAAGTACAAAGACTTAGGTATCTGGAATTGTGTGATAGACAGATGATGTTCTGAGTCTAACATTTCTGAATTTTCTTTCTCTCCTCAGCTTATTCCACCATTTAAGCCCCAGGTAACATCAGAGACAGACACACGCTACTTTGATGATGAGTTCACAGCACAAACCATCACAATAACTCCTCCAGATAAGTGTAAGTAGATCTGTTTCAGTCCACCTTCTGTCAGTAGTTAAAGATTGCATTCACATGTTACTTGGGAACTGGGGTTTAACAACAATTTGTATTGTTTTCTCTCTCTATCTTTTTTCTCCCGACCCCCCCCCCCCCCCCCCCCCCAGATGACAGTTTAGATCCAGAGGATTCAGATCGGCGTACGCACTTCCCTCAGTTCTCCTACTCTGCCAGCATACGGGAGTGATCACTAAGACTCAGCAAGCAGGCAGACTAACACACACAATCACAATCCCACATAACACGCTCGCACTGCTGGAGGGAATCCGAACGACACAAACCGAAACTGGCACAAGACACATTTTCAATTTGGTCTTACGTGCACGCACAGGCGCACAGATACACACACACACACACACACTGGCAAATCAGACAAGACGTGGATCATCGAGTATGAAGTGAACACACAGGCTGTGAATGACGGACCTCAGCAGGTTTGTGTGCATTGACTGGCAGCTTTGTCTCTGTACGTCCTCTCAGGGCTGGCGTTAGGCTTCCCTGCAGGACCTCTGCTGCACTACACTGGGCAACACATCAGAGCCTTGACACTTTGAAAACCAGGTTATGCCAGCAAGTCCCACCTCTTTACCAGCTGTACCCTTGCTACACACACACACACACACACACACACACACACACACACACACAAACCATCAACCAGCCCATACATAGACTACATATATAAACACAAATGTACTTGGTAGAATTTTAACAAAATTAGGAAAGATTCATCAGTTGTTACAGTTTTAAATGTAAAGCCATATTTCTGCTTTGTTTTTCTTTCATTTTTTTTAACAAGTGCTCTTTCTGGAACTTGCTGTTACAAATCAAGTGTGGGACAGTTCCTACCGTTGGGAGGGGGGACACAGGGGAGGGCGAGGAGGAGGGTTGTCATTTCTGTGTTTGCACTGCGTGTGTGTATGGGTGTGTGCATATGAGTGCAGGAGAATGTGTGAACAACCATTTCTTTATTTGATTCTCAACCATTTGTCTGCTTTTATTCATGTTTAAAAAAAAGCAAAAAAAACAACTGTCGCTGGTATATCGAGGAGAAGACACTACATGGCACAATCAATGGCCTTTTTTTAAAGGGAACAAGCATGTAACTTATGATCGCTTTGATTGGCTTGGCGCTAAAATTGACTCAGTGAAGATTAGAAACTGAGAACTCATGCATGGCTAGTCTTTGCTTTAAATGCTGCATTAATTTAATTCAAAGTGAAACAGCAGTTGGGCTCTTTGGAGTCCAGACTGACCGACTGACGCTGCTAGTCAGAGGCGTACGTTTTTCATTAAGGCCAGTCTTGCTCTGTGTTAAAGACAGGATTCATAGAAGGAAAGAGGGAGAGAGAGACTGTACATTTAATCACAGTTTTCCCCCAACCTGTCTCAAGAGACAAATGTAGACATACACAGCCGTCTGCTGTCCTCGGTCCAGTGATTTTCACTCCCCGGTCGAGGAGTTAGGAACCAATCTTTTGTTTATTTTCTATTTTTTAATATCAATGTAAGTGTTTTTTAAAAAAAATAAGCCTTTGAATGTTCCTGTATTTAAAAAAAAAAAATGGAAAAAGTTCAATCGTTGTCAGGCCTTCACGATGAGGCAGAGAACTTGGTGACTTGGTGGATTTTTTTCACACTTCAAATGATTCCACAGTTGATGTTTAGTTACTTTGGATGAAGCGTTTTCTTTCATGCTGTATCAAAGCACTTAAATCTACATAGGTCTATGTCTGGAGCAACCGTTTGCAGCTTTGAAGTCCAGTTTCATGCTGCCCGATCTCATCGACCATCCATCCCCCTGCAGACAGGGGGTGCTAATTAAAACATCACTTGAGTGTTGGCAGCGACCATAGTGAAATGGTCACATGCCAGCTCAAGTGTTCTACATTTCCATATTGCTGGAAGAGACGTTGGTTGCGCTTTACTAAAGGACCATCAAGACCTTTGTTTGTCATTGTTCTGTTCTTTTTTTTTTGTTTCTTTGTTTTTTTTTGTCCATCTATTTCTCAAATTTTCAAAGACATTTCTTGTTTAAGTATACATTATATAAAAATATATTAAAAGTTTTTTTAAACTGCTTTCTTTTTTATTAAGTTCTTCATTTCACTGGGCTTTCCGGTCAAGGTTTGCTAGTTTAGGTGATGATCAATCATTTGATTTTATATGGGCAGTAAATTTCTGGTTTGCATAAGCAAATCAGTGAAATCACTGTTTTTATTAGCATATTTCTGGTTATGTTAGCTTTGCGGGTGTAAGGTACACAACCCTAGTTTGTTTAAGATGAAGAAAAATTTGTCCCTGAGCTATTTTCCCCCCAAAATGCTTGAACAAAGTTGACAGTATCCATCCCTTAAATTCTGTAGAGGTTTATATATAATTATCTTCAGAGCACTCATTTTGGTCCAGGTTTTGCTCAAGCGTTTGCTATGACATCCTCATGCCACATATTAATTTGCTTCTACTTAAGTTTGTGTGAGTGACGGAGGGTGACTGAGATGTTTGAGTGAACGTGGTGAAGAAGACACAGGAACGAGAAAGCAGCAGGTGTCTGACTCATCGTTGCCCCAGCTCCTGCAGACGACAATGTGATGGAATGGCTTTGATTTACAGTTTACAACTCCAGCACCTCGTCTCACTCGGCTCAGGCACAGCCATCATATTCTAGCCTAGCGTCCTGCTCCGGAGGCAGCAGGACTGGACGACAGAACCACTGCACTGTTGGGACACCACTGTGGATTTGCCTTCATTGCTATCACGGCCATAGGGGGGGTGCTGCTGAACTTTTTTAATATTGGTTGTAAAGCCATACACTGAATCTTGCTGCTGGCCACGGTTTAAGCAATGCTTCACAGCTCAACATGCAAATGAATACCCTGACCTCTCCTGTAGGCATACACGGGCACAACAAGTGCCTCTTCACTATTGTGTAAATACCAAAAAAAGCTTGATGAATGCAGAATTAGTAGAAGGGGAGGCCTGCAGCTTCGTAGTGTTTGATTTGCAGCTTTATTATGGTTATCTTGCTTCTCTGTATATTTGAATGTGATCAACAGTCACGAATGTCACACTGATGCTGGTGTAACAAGATTTTCCTTTGCTTGTTGCTGTTAGCTGAGGCTCAGAGGACAATGGAAAAAAAGCAATCTTTAAGGGGAGGACATTGTCCTGGTAGACAGTCTCAAACCCCTTTGCAAGACTTTACATCGTAACGGGTGATACCTGCTACAATATGGTAGCTTAACATTTGCAACTATAATGTGCCAGTAAACCTTTTTACTGAATAAACCTTGGAGTGTTTGTGTCTTTTTTTTTTCATGCCGTAAAAACAACCTCCACCTGCCCCGCCTTAACACAGTTAACGCAACAAGTATTTAAAAAAAAACAACAATGATTTGACATTTAAAGGGAACAGAAACAAACTGCAAACAGCATTGCAACATTTCGAGCCTGGAAATAGCAATTAGGCAACTGCAGAGGGCGATAACAGAGACTGAGACTCTGGCCTCTTGACTTCTGCATTTCTGTAACCCTGAGTATGACCCTGAAACCCTGACACGCACTGTCAGTGAGCTTTTCCTTTATTTGAAAGTTTGAAGATCTGAAATGAAGTAAAGGTTTAAATATACAGAGTAAAAGTTTTAATATATGGAATAAAATCACTAGCCATCCATGCACGGGAAATTTCAAAGAAAAAGAATAAAAACGTGATGGTGCATTTTTAAAAGCGTGGACCGGAAGTGCTCGCGCTCGTGCTGTGTGGGTGCCAATCAGTGGGGTCCACCTGCTTTCACCTGTCTATTTGAGCGGCTCTCTCCGGGCAGCAGGCCCGCCCTCTCTCCGCTCCAGGCCTCCGTCGACACCTGTGGATAAGTAGCTGCAGCGGCCCGGCACGGGAACTCTGTCTCCGGCTGTAACCATGGCCCGGACCGGCGTCTCCGACCCCAAGCCCCTGCTGGACTTACACAAGAGGGTGAGCCTGAGTCAGAGAGGCACGATGGTGAAACATTCCCCGGTTAACTCTGAAACCTCGAGCGTGCGTGTAATTGTGTCCAGCTGGCAGTGGTTGTCGGGGGGGGGGGGCTCTGACGTGTAATTGTGTCCAGCTGGGGGGGGGGGGGGGGGGGGGGGGGCTCTGATTGGAGGATCCGTGTTGAGGGTCACTTTACTCATTTTAATTATGTTATCTTCTGTCCACGAAAGACCTCCGGATACACAGTGCAGAACTGCAGCTGCTAAATAAAATGGATTAAATTCAATAGAAAATGCGGGGAAATAGATATATTAATATCTGTATAAGAAATAAAGCGTATGAGTGAAATGGAAGGCAAGGTTCCAAGTGTAGATTTGAGCCTGGGTCCCACCAGCAGGCCATCCAGCTTTGTTAACAGATTTCAAAGTAGCAGTACAACTTAAAAACAATCCTGTGGTTTATTCTGGTCAGTGTAGAGGTAAAGAAAACAGGGGTGATGTGAGCTGCCTGCTTGGATGAGAAACTCTTGCAGTCACATTTTGGAGGTGGAACAAGTGTAAAGACGTTTTAGAAATCACCTGTGGCTGTAAAAAAAAAAATGGCCACACACCTCATTTCTTGGTTGCATCTTTTGTCTCGCCAGGCGGATGAAAGGCGAGCCCCGTTAAGAGCTTGGGCTAATGCCTGTGGACCGATAGATCGCTGGCAGCCTGTGGAAGTGGAAGAGTCGCGGAAGGTGCCTGTCCAGGCCGAGCCAGAATGCAGATGGGTACGCCGTCCGTCCTGCTGACCACCTGAAACATGTCTTCTCATCTTAGTTTGCCCCAGTCTTCGAGAACTTCATATTTGTCTTTTGCACACGTGTGTATGGTCGGTGCCCGTTTACAGGACAGGAGGTTATTAACGCAAACCAGTGAGGGCATCATCATGGGATTCAACGAAGACGGTCGCATGCACTCAGACTATTGTGGTACCACAACTTCAACATACATCATGTCAAGTCATCAAGTTAGAAGGACAGTTTCTGTGGACCAGGAATGAATGAGTGTGTTGCATGTTGTGTTTCATTATGCTGTTGTCATTTCCATCTTGTGTAGATGTCGAGGGATGCGTGGAGGAGCACATGCTTCTTTACCCTCACGGCCTGCAGGGTTTCCACGGCCTGCAGGCGCTGGTACCCAGCCTGCTGCGCCACGCAGTGGAGACGGCGCTGGAGAAACTGGGCCTTATCAGCGACCGGACCTACGCCTGGGAGATGTTCTTGGTCATGATGGTGAGACAACATGGACAGAGGTTGCTAAAGTGCCTCATGTCTCGGTATGAAGGACAAGCTTTACAAAGAGAACACTGAAGCGTTTAAGTTGTCAATTCAGCTGCTGCATCCTTCAGAGGACACGGGCTGTCCGTGAAGGCAGCTTATTCACAGCCCTAACAGACAGTGAAGGCCCAACTGAGACTGTCTCTACAGAGGCTTTTTGTGATTAACAAATTGATGGGCTCCTTTTGACGGCCCCTTTTAAAATGTAACTATTTTCTTGCAGTGCGTCACAGTCTGTCTTCAGCAGCCTCTAAAGGACGCAGCCCCGGAATTGACGAACAGCTCAAGTGTTAACCATGTGCCTCTTGTTGTCCTGTCTTCACCCGGCAGAGAACTCAGACACGGAGCTCTTTCCCCAACGCTGACCTGCCGCGACATTTCACCGATGCCACCCGAGCTGTGCTGGTGGACTGGCTCGTTCAAGTTCACGTGAGTCTCACTGGCTTTTTTCATCGTCAAAGCAAAATTTATAACGGCCTTTTTTTTTAATTGCATGTATTTCCAACCAGGAAATGATGCATTTCGAGGAAGAGACCCTCTATCTGGCCATACACCTCGTCAACTGCTCTCTGCGTCAGATCAAGGTGACAACAGTGAATCTGCAGCTCCTTGGCATGGTTTGCCTCTTCATTGCTGCGAAGAAACAAGAGTGTCTCCTCCCTGAGGTGCGTGTCCTCAACCAAACTACTCCTTAGTGCAAGGTAGATTTCCCACTGCCATTTCTTCCCATGTCTGCTCCGTCCTGCAGGTGTCTGGACTCTGCTACCTGATGGACCACACCTACACAAAGCACCATCTGCTGCGCATGGAGCGCAAAGTTCTCTGCGGGCTCAAGTTTGATCTGTCCTACTGTCCCCCTCTGCAATTCCTTCTCCTCTTTGCCTCCGTCGCTCACTGCAGTGGAAAGGTAGATCTGAACAATTTGTATTGCTACACACCTTCCTGTTAATGTATTTTCTGGGACTTTTCTCACCTTGTTTTCCCATGGGCATACTCGGCCCTTCTACAAGGGGACTGGCTCTGATGTTTGATCCCATCTTATCTGCTTGCGCCACCAGGTGGTGTGGATGGCTCGGTACCTGCTGGAGCTCTCCCTGCTGGAGGGCCAGTGTGTGGTGTTCCTCCCTGCGCAGCTGGCTGGGGCCTCCCTCTGCTTGTCCCGTCAGGTCCTGCAAGAGCCACCGACACCGGAGGGAGAGGCGGCCTGGTGTCTGGCCTCCAGTATCCACGTCGGCAGGTATGCACTTGCCTTATCACCTGTACTGACCTCTTAATCAGAATGCCCTTTTCTTTTTTTCTTTTTTTTTTTACCAGCCCATTCTTAGCTCTATCATTTTAGCTTTGAAGGTGCTGTATTTAAAACGTATTATCCATCATAAATCCTTGCTGTCACTTTGACCTGTGCGTTTCAGTGAAACTGCCCTCCTGACAATCATGCACATTCTGGCCAACGCTGCAGCCAAGGCCCACACTCGAGAGACCTGTGCAATTTTTATTAAATACTCCTCCCCAGAGACCATGCACATAAGCAGACACCAGGGTCTGAAGAATGCCTCTGCCCTGCTGGGCGTACGCTCTTGACACATCTGACCTCTAAGAACCGCACAGAATCCCAGAGCTTCAAGCTAGAGATACTAAACTTCTAGAACTTGAGTACTGGACTCCTGTGTGTTCCAAACCTCTGGATCCCGAGGTATTACCCCGGACAGGGGTGAGGAAGTTTGAAAGATTTAATGCAAATAGTTTGATCAAAGAATTGCATGCACCACGCATACATGCGGCACACGTTTTATGATCTTATCAGCAGCCGATTTAGAAAATATTTGAATTGTAATGATGTGTCCTTGTCTTTTCATTTGTGGAGAGGATGTGGGTTGTCTATCAAATCTATATTTTAATGTAAAAATAAAGTGTCTGCTGCAAAAGTACCAAACTTGAGCAAGTTATTTTGCCCCAGCGTAGTGAACTTTCTGCATTTGTACCAATCCAGCAGACTGTGACTGCAGGACCAGCTTCACAATGCGTGACTGTAGATCTGGCCACTCCCAGTTCCTACCCAGTTTCGATGATATGACGCCCACCAGTGCATGATGAAAGCCTCGGCCTACCAAAGCCTTCGTCACCCTCGCTGACACGGAAGAGGGCATGGTTACACCTCATCCAGCTTCGGTCACATGAGGTTAAATAAATTTGGACTGCTTCAGCTCACAAGGATGATGGAAGGACACATGCACACACTGTATTTCAAGTGTCCACCCTACACCTGCTCCATAAATACCAGCTGAGTCACTGCAACAGGTTCTGCTCTCAGGCAACAGGAGTGCAGCTCTAGTAAGCTGAACCCTCTTCATCCTGCTCCTGATCTGAGCTCTTCATCACTCCGCTGCTGCTCTTCCTCCCTTCCTCTTCTTCCTCCTCCACTACAGCTGTGCGCCTGCTACACGTGCGCTGCTCTCTGATTGGCCGGCGCGGCCTCCAATGGGCGCCGAGCTCCCGCACAGACGGCTCTCATTGTGTCTGGTAGGTGGTCCGCGGCCCGGGAGGCGGCCCCCGGGTTCAGCCGAGGTAAAGCAGGCAACCGCCGAGCGAAGCCCCCGTGTGTGCAGGCGGGGACGCTGAGCCGCCGCCACCACCACCACCGCCGCCGCCGCTGCTGCTCTACATCCGCTTGAATGACACAACCTGCCACTGCTGTCGTCTTCGCCCCCTCCTCCCACGGGCTTTTTAAAACGTCCCATCACGTCAAGCTAGCTAGCGTTAGCCGCCGGGATTTCAAAACAAAAGCGTGAAAGTGGCGCCGGTCGGATTTAAAGAAAAAGCCCGCTCAGGTAAGTTCTGCTTGAAAAGTTGAAAACCAGATCCACGGAAGGAGCTGAACACCGCCGGGGACTGCGAACGCACCTCAAACATCGCGTCGTGTTGCTTTCGGTGTGTGTTTTGTATTGAAACGAACCGGATGTGCTGTTAGTGTGATTGTGTCTAGCTTGGGCTGCACCGCTTCTCGTTCCAGTGTCAAATACAGCTGATGAGACAAAAGAGGCGAAGTAAAAACTAGTTGTACTTCTCAGCGATCACCGCTCCAACGTGCTCCTGCATGCCGTGTTAGCATTCCTGCATATCCCTGACTTATCAGGAGGAAATCACCCTTTCAGATTGTGTGTGTGTGTAAAGTTGCTCTTCTTAAACACTTTTTTGAAACATGGCATCATAAAAAACATGGAGTGTTATTGCCAGTCTCTCGGGCACTTTCTGTACCAGCCTCCGCTCTGATGTAACTTTATTTCCTCGTGTCTTCCTTCGTGTCTGCCCAATCTTTCATTAATCGATGGATCGCTTCCCCCCCCCGCCCCCACCCTCCTGTCCTCGTTAATGTACGTGTTTACAGGCCGCGTGAGAGAGACAGAATATAGGGGACAGACGGAGGGCTGGACTCAGAAGTGCAGTGTTGCATAACATGCAGGGAGAGAGGCGGGGTGGAGAGGGCACCTAAGGACAGGGGCTGCTGCCTTCACGGAAACGTTCACCTCCGGAAAGTCTGCAGCTCGTTTACAGTACTTCATGTACAGATGGGTTCGGTTTATCTGGTGGTGGTCGTTTTCAGGGTTTTAAGATCCAAACAATGTCACCTGGAATAAAACTCTCAGGAGCGTGTAACTCCACCAAAGCTGAGCTGGGTTTTTCATTTGGATGCATGAAACACTTGTTAAAGACAGTAAAAGTCCTCTGCCCTGTTGTCCCACCAGGTTCGTGGCAATACGTCATGCCGTTTTTCTGTTATTCTGTTAAATATGAGACAAAAACATGTCCTAATTACACTTTTTGGACTCACTCCAACTTATTCCCGGCTTTGATTTGAATCTGCACTAAATTTCCCATACTTCCCACACTTTAGTGCCTCAAACACACCCAGGTTGTTTTTAAGAAGTTGTGTTTATTGATATGAGTCATCACATGGTAAAGATCAGTGAATGTACAGCAAAGGATTAATGCTTTGTACAAGTTGAGGAGGTATATGCCACTGGCCCACCTGGGATCGGTAGAATGTACTGTGGTCAAGTGTTAATCATTCTCTCCTCAGGATAGATTACAATGTGGCTATGCACTGCACACTTCTTTTGTCCTCATGAGTGTGTCCTCGTCTCACCTACTTCTCTTCCAGACAAATAACTCAAAGCAGAGCGCACACTGCAGCGGAGCGCCTGGTGTCATGCGAGGACATCTATAAGAGGGAGTCTGGCTGTTGATTTCCGACTGACTCAGCCAGTAATGGACTGCACAAGAATGCATATGAGAGACTGCTCTTGTTGAGAAAGCTACAATCCCCTGATTGTGTGAAGAGGATCTCTACACCTGAGGAAAGCTTTACCTGAATGCGTCACAGGTAATGACTGTCACTTTCTTGTTTGCATAGCCATTTAAGGTTTTGTGGTTGGATTTGTTGAACAATAGGATCCTACTTACTGGAGCAGATTAGTCTGTAATCCTGTTCTATCAGCCTTATAATCTGGTACTAATGTTGATTTCTAAAAGTTTAACCCTTATATTTTAGTTTATCTTGAGTTTGTTTCATTTCGTTGCTAGCTATCATGCAGGCTTGTGTGAGAGAGAAAGTGTTTCTTTTCTTTTGGACAAGCTGTGGCAACCTTGTAAAAACATGAATTAACTCTGTGCTGCATTGCCAATTTCAGCATTATATTTGGTTAAGCCATGAATTGTGCTCTGTATTCTCTGTGTGGTATTCAGAGATGCTGTGCACAGACTGTCATTGTGCATCAGTTGCCACTGTTACATCCCAGAGGCAGACACACAACCATCAGTTTGTCGGTGTTGTTTTGGTGGAGGAAAACTGGAGCTATTACTAAATTGTGTAAAGCTGTTACCCAATAGACTGTACAAAGCAATCAAGACATAATTTAGGCAAATCCTTTAAACACAGGCTGTTCAGTATCAAAGAAATGAGGAGTGGCTCTATCTCTGAGGTATGTACTATCAATAGAAGTTTATTTCTCATTTTCTCATGCCAAATATTCTGCAATGAAAGTGTGTATTTGATGCTTCAAATGCTCCAAAAATTGATATAAAATAAAACTGTTATACAAGCCAGGAGGAATATTTAGTTTTAGTGTTTTTCATCTTAATTAGTCAAATGAAATGCCCAACGGGTGTGAGTCTTGACCGTGCAGTGGGTGAGGCACAGGCAGGTGCAGACTCACAGGGCTGAAGTTGTTTCTATCCTGGTCTTTTCCAGCTGTCATCGTCGCTATCATATTTTTTCTCATAAGGGTCCAGAATGCCAAAGGAACAGCCTTGCCTGAGTGAGCACAGCCCCTGTGCTACGTCCAGCAAGCATGCCAAAGATGAGCGCAACAGTACAACTCTGCTGGCGATGCAAGGAACTAAAGACGTAGATGACTCCAGTGGAAGGGGCTCCCACTGCAGCTCAGAAAAAGACTCTGGCTACTCTGGTGAGTTCAGGAAAATGTGACATGTAGCTAGGGAAACCTGAATGTTTCCTTCAGTAGGACATTGAAATGACAGTGGAAAGAAAGTCACTTGAATTAAGTTATAGTAGTTCTGTATCAGTTTCTTTGCTGCCAATGACTGTGACCCGTAAACATCGACCCATAAAGATGATGCAGACCCTGAAACTGAGCCTACCCAGGTCGACTGAGTTCAGCTGACTGACTATCTCACTTCTGGACCATAAAATCTCAAGATCATGCTCCTGGAGCGTTGTCTTAAAATCTCTAAAAGCAACTGTACAGTTGTGCAAGTAGGACACCGAGGCTTTAACTGACTGAGCTTGACAGCAGCACGCGAATGAAGGTGAGTGCTTCGTTTAAATCTGAACGTACCCAAATGTTCTTAGATCCCATCTCTCTGAGCACAGTGGGAGGTGGCCGGGGGGGGTACGATTGTGATCATTTCCATGTAGTTCAGGGAAGTGAGAGCTGATAAAAAGTGGTTATAGGGCATGTTGCAACGGCAGATGTTAACGGACGAGTTCAACACCAACCCCCTGTGATTGGCTCTATCAGGATGGCTTTTAAGATGAGCGTTAACAAGAAGTCTGAACTGCAGCATAGCATCCCTCCTCTGCTTATCAGCCGTGTGTGCACACCCACTTCCACACGTGTGCTCCAAAACCTTGAGGGATTTATGACAGCACGTCTGTCACGCCTCTCACCCATTGGCTCTAATGCAACAGTATCACTTCCAACCTATGTCACAACACCTCAGCTGGAACTTTGTACACAGCCTCGGCATCAGTTAGACTTCTTCGTTTGTGTGTTGTCCTCTCGGCAGACGGCTCAGACTGGCAGCAGATGGATGTGGACGACCAACACGGCCACAGAAGCCAGTCCAGAGGTAGCGAGTGCCCAGACACAACACAGCCTGACCAGAACCAAGAACGTAGGCAAGGAATTCCACAGAACCCTACCCTGATGCTTGCAGGAGGCGAGCTCCCACCCATCTTTGTTATTGACAACATGGTGCTGAAGCAGGTAAAGCTGGTGCAGTTAGAAGGGTAATGTAGGGAAGAGATGCACACAGAATCATTTCAGGGCTGCAAATGATTCTTCCAAACTTCTCAGGGCAGTTGACGCCCAAATTGATGCGAGTCATAATCGTTTTCTTTGTGTTTCATACTTGATTTATTCTTGTTCCTTGTCATAGCAGCCAGACACCAGCCAGAAAAACGGTCAGCTACTCTGGAGAAGTAAAACCCGGGAATCATGTAGTTCCAGTGCTCCCCATGTGATCGTGTTGCCGATGAGCCGGCAGCACCACAAACCCTTGTCCCAGAAGACCAACATCACCAGCAAGAAAAGAAACGGCACATACCTGCCTATTCTCAACTCCTATCCCCGCATTGCTCCACACCCCGGCAAGAAGCCCCCAGATAAATCTTCATCCAATGACAAACCCCTGAGTCTCAGCAAGAGCGTGTGCACAGAACATAAGAGTGACAGCACACCGGGAACCAGGAGTCTGCTCCAGCAGAACCTCAATAACAAACCCAAATTAGCCTTCTCATGCTCTTCACCCAGAGACACTGTATCCTCCTCCACTTCGGCCATTGGTCCCTCGAGCCAGGGATCTCCATCCACAGGCTCCTCCTCCCCCCTCGCACCAAGAGGACCTCAAAGGAAAGGCACCACTAATGTTCGCCACTGTCGTTTCCTCAACACGGTAGAAATCCTCAGACAGTCGGGTTTACTAGACATTACGCTGCGCACCAAGGAGCTGCTGCGCCAAAGCAGCGCTACTGAGCGGGAGATCTCCCAGCTGCGGCAGCACACAGAGCTGCTGTGTCAGGCCGCCAGCGACCCCAGCTGCGGCGTGCACGCTGTCGCGGCCTGGGAATCTCTCCACAGAGCCATGGCCGAGTCCGGCAGGTACCCCAACCTCAAACCCCTGCAGAATTTACAAAGCCAGCCTCATCCAGATTCCTCTGGTCAACCAGAGAGTTCTGACACGGGTGACAGCGGGCATTCAGCCCCTGAGGACCCGGATGTGTCACAGTCTTATTGTCCCACCGCCTTACTGGACCCAAACAAGAGCTGTCCTGTATCACGGCATCAGTCGGGACAAAGCAGGGAGCTCACCGCCGGTGGGAAAGTCACCTTTACGCCTCCTGACAGTTCTACCGGTTAAAACAATCTGCAGTGCCTTGAGGAGATTGTGCCAGCAGAGAACTGGCATTTACTTTTTGAAATGATGTGTTTTTGTTGTTGTATCTCTGCTTATTTTAGGCCGCACTATATGCTATGATGTCATTTTGTTCCCAGTTGATTTATCGATTATACTGGGGTTACGTTTTTTGACATCTGGAATTTGATTTCGTGATTAACGTGCTCAAGTGCAATTCATTTCCAAGGCGCCCTCATCTATCTCCACTGCAGAGCCACACACAGCACGGGAGCCACTTGGCGTGGCGATAAAAATGCTTCCTTATGAGGTAGAGGATATTTGCTGACCACCAAGGAGCACTTCATGCAGCTATGAAAACTTAACCAACAGTTGCTAATTCTGCCTTCACAATGGTTTGACTTTATTCAGGGAAAATGGGAATAAATCCATCTCCTTGTAGATCCTTTCTGGATGAGAGTGAACTGTGTCCCAACTCCATGTTCTTTCAGTCACTTGCTGAGGCATGAGACTCAAGCGTCGCACATCTGGTTCTGCCAGCAGATTACCTCTTTTAAAACAGTCATTTAAAGCACAATGAATTCTGGAATAGTTTGGGTCAGAAAGGATACACCTGTTCGAATCTGGGATGGAACGAGACCTAAGTTGGCCACATGTAATTGGACAGCGATTAGTTTTCAAATGCAGACTCTGAAGGCTGCAGCAACCCGACACAGCTGAAGTGAATTATGACTTCCTTTCCCTGAGATTGGTGCCTTGAAACAACAGAAGAAAGCTCCCGCAGGAAAAGGCACTTAAAGGCCCCGGTAGCATTAAGGCACCTGTTGCAGAGCAGCTCCTCCTGTAACGTCACAGACTGCATCACACTGGACTTCTGCAGAGACTTGTTTCCGAACGCTTCCCCATCAAAGCCTTAAAAGACTGAAGTGAAATTTTAATCTTGACAAAGATCCACAACCTCCACGGGTGGTGATACTCAGTGAGCTGTATTCATTTCATACACAGCACATGCCTTGTGATACCAGACAGGATTTAACCACAGACTGGATGACTGCATCGCTCAGGTCAGTTCCACCGGCTCCTCTCACGCAGCAGCTTTCCCCAGTGGGACGATTTTCTTCTGTTTGCACCCAGCCACTTACTGTTTGTCTCCTCGTCGTACGTTTTTGTATTCATAGATGTAGCACCGCTTGCATCGCGAGCCCGGAGAGAGCTTGACAAGTGTTTTTGTATAAAAGTCTGTTGACTCCGTGATTTTTATGCATGTGGTATGCGTGGGATTATAGTTCCACTACTCTGGCCTCATGCATATCATGGAGAACACTGCTAGAGAGCCACGCATTCTGAAACTGAAAGTGGTTTATACAGTGCATTTTTTCATAATTTTAACGTATTCAAATAAAGCTACATAAGAAATGTAACTGCTTCTGTGTGTTCTCTGAATCGTTTCACATTGTTTGATATTATGGTTGAGTTTCCCTGCAGACCTCTGTTACAGAAAAAGAAAAGACTCATGCTGGTTTTGATATAGGTGAGAAGTACAGTGCTTGTTGTAACAAGCTTTTTTTTATGACGAGGGTTCAGTTCTGAGATGTTTTTCGTCTGATATGGCATTCAATACTGCACCCATTTCCATGAACTGTGGCGAGATGAGGCACCAGACAGAGCTGCAGACACAGGTGAAGTGTTTTTCACTTTAACTTGGTGAAATGTACTGTCAGCCTTGGTGGAGGTATCTGACTCCCCCACCAGGGCTGATTGGGCCACTTTACCACCAAACATTTAATGATATCAGATGAATGTAACTACATAGAAATGATCTGTCTTTAGGATGGGGTGAATCTTGCATGTCAGCCAGCTAATGTCTGTGGCTCTTCCCCTCCAGCGTGCAGCAGCTCAGCCTTTCTGTCTTTGGTCAGTGAGAGGTCAGGGTCAGGCTGGCACAGCTGAAGACAACGCTGCGAAATAGAGATGAAATTAAATAATTTAGTGCAGAGGTGCGACAGAGCTGTCAAAACGAAATACGTTGTGAGTCCCCAGGAAAGTAATGTGTTGCAGTAATCATATCAAGAATACTGCACATAATTTGTAACTCAGACCTAAGCATGTCACACTTCTGCCCTACACTAATAATAACAAGGATGAACGATACTAAAACGTACGTGTGTGTGCGTCATTGAGCCAAACTGCCAAACACATTAATTGTACTTCAGCTTTTTATAGCAGCATCAACTTTTATGTGTTTGTTAATGTTTTGTGTCAGGATTTGAAAAGGTTAGCCAGGGATCGTGAAATTCTGCCTCATATGGTCATAATGAGCAGAAAATACTCATGTTCGCAGTCATAAAGCCAGCCACTGTGTGTTGCCTGTGTGTTGCCTAAAACAAAGGACAGTTTTTTATTTGATCCATTTCATCATTGTCCCACCTGTCTCAGGGTTCCAGTCCCAGTTCCCAGCTTGTATAACGCCAAACCTGGCACCAGCATGATGGAGGACAGGGCCAGCAACCAGCCCAGCACATTTGCCCAGGCCGGGTACACATACCAGCGATTGAAGGTCAGAGGCTGATAATCGATCAAGGAAAATATGAAGGTGCCCTGAGGAAGCAGAAAGACACACTTGGTACGTTGCACTTGTTTTATGAATGGGATATTTGTGGCTAATTAAGAAGTTGAGAATAACAAATGGTGCTGAGAGGACATTTCCAATCGTCTCATGTCCCAACAGGGAGGCTCTGACTCACCAGGGAGACCAGCGGTGTGAGGTAGAGCCAGCAGATTTTAAAGTACACGTTGGCATGCTCTCCCGTCATGTCCTCTATGATGTCATACAACCGCTTGACCCCTTGTTGGGAGATGAAGTGAATGTCAAACGTGTCTAAATGATGAGGTGTCACCAGGCTGTGATGCTGCTGCTGTGTTTACCAGTCAGTGAGGATGTAACAATAGGTATTATGGGATATATTATTAGGATACCACACCTACCAATTGCCCAATCCACTGCCAGGGTTTCAAACACACAGAGGAAGAAGATGCAGGCTCCGTTACAAGCGTAGTAGTCAAACAATTGGAACAAATACATCCCTCCCTGGAGTCAAAAGCAGAGATTTATTCTCAACCTTACATGGGAAATATATAATTCATGCATTCAAATTTTTAATATTGGCACAGTAGCGCAACAAATTAATTCAGCATTAAGAGAAAGTTAGAAAAAACAAATAACAAATATAAAAAACATGCTAATCCAAGCACTGACCTCGGTGATGAAGGGGAGTTGTGAAAAGAAACACGTGATGCAGAAGAGGAGGAGGAAAACCTCCCGTCGGCCGGCTCTGCGCATTACAACAGGAAACATGTCTATGATGGATGTGATCACGACCTCCATGGCGACAAACTGTAAAGAGAACAGGCACGACCGAAGTGAGCCGATGTCCAAACGGGAACATGCTCTCCTTCAGAGTCCAAACGTGTGTCTTACTTGTGTGTCCAGACCCAAGAGAATGAGCATGACAAAGAAGCAGATGGACCACAGCTGAGGCAGAGGCATCATGGCTACAGCCTGAGGGTAAGCGATGAATGCCAGGCCTGGACCTGGAGAGACAGCAGCAGAATGGATCATAGACTGGTCCCCTAAATGGAAATGTAAAATACTTTTGAACTCAGTCCGCAAACTGTATTACGCATATCCCATCTCAACCTCACGGGCTTCACTCTTGACCTGTGCCAGAGCTGAGAATGACTGACAGCAGCCAGAGTCTGCTGTGATGCCTGCATGTGCTGTCAGGTGCACAGTGCTGTTGCTTATCCTGTCCTCTAGATGGCAGCACAGTGTGTATGTAGAGTTACAGTAGTATTTGTCTTGTTGGCGCATGGGCACATTTTTACGTAATAAATATTTATGTATTTTTAAATAAGTTGTAGAAAATCAACCTTCAGTCACTAACGTTGAAGATTTAATTCAGGAAATGTGTATCTACGTCTGAATGCTGTTGGGGAGTTGGCTTTACCTGACTCGGCCACTTCGGAAATGGGAATGCCTTGCTCATGAGCCATGAACCCCAGCACCGAGAAGACTGCGAACCCAGCCACCACACTGGTGGCACTGTTCAGCAAACACAGCCACAGACAGTCTCTGCGAAATGCAGTTGGTTAAAAGGCGGTTAAATACATTTGGGTTGTTGAAAAGTCCAAACATTGCTGCCAATTTAAACGCAGTGAGAAGCACTTATAGCAGTTGTTGTTGTAGGTGTTGTAGCTGCCGAGCACAATCAAAGAGCCCACCCCCACACTGAACGAGAAGAAGATCTGAGCCCCGGCCTCCATCCACACCTGCGTCAACAGAGCAGTGCTGAGCTTTTAGGGTTTGTCCACTTCCTGCTATGACAAATTTCTTTATCCGTGTCACCGACCTGAAGGTCCGTGAGTCGTGAGGGCTCAGGCAGCAGATAGTACGTAACTCCTTGTAGAGCACCGGGAAGAGAGAGTCCACGGATCAGAAGAATCAGTAACATCACATAGGGGAAGGTGGCAGTGAAGTACACCACCTGGGGAGAGAGGGTCTAATCATGCACTGGAGACTTTTAATGCAGCACAGTCTGAAGCTGCTATAAATACCTTGCCCGTGGATCGGACTCCTTTCCAGATACAAAAGTAGCAGGCGACCCACATGGCAATGAGACACAACAGCACCTCCCACCTGATGCTGCCCACCTCCTCGATCCCCCCTGAGATAGACAGCACTCGTCGTCTGGAGAGGAATGATGAAGTGACACAGTTTTATTCACTGTTTGTCATGTCTTGCATTAAACACCATCATCGTGGTTATTTGGAACATGAGGAATAATCTGGACAATTTTACTCCCAGAATTCCGTGGCAGCAGATGAAGATACGTTTGTTCGATTGGTCCATTGAATGGTGCCATTTCCTGTTAAGAAGTCGAAACAGTCATCTAAGAAGGAGAGAACAAATGTTTAAATGAACGCTTAATGTAGCTAATTTCACAGTTTTGCCTTGTTGGTAACAGTGTAATGTGAGTTATTACGTCTATAACCCACTGAAGTTTGAGTATGTAGACCTGTGTTCCAGTCATTGCTACAGCTGGCCCAGGGCAGCTGGGGGCTGAAGGAGAACAGCAGGTAGAGGAAAGCCCAGGAAAGAATGATGATGTAGGTCATACAGCTGTAGAGGAGAATCAGCAGCCCGCCATAGCCGATCCCTGCATGAGAAACGTCAACTACGTTACAAAATCCTGAATTCACCCTGATGTGCTGCACCCTAACCAGGATCATAGAAACCTGACTAACAAAACGTTAAAACCCCCTGAACCATGGACCATCTAAACTCAAAGAGGCCGGTTCAGTCAATCATCAACTCACAGCCAATCTTTCATCATTCATCATTTCACCTCTCCAGTGAATCTTGGTTTTTGTCTTGCACTCACACACCACTGTGTGCAGTGGATACCTTCTGCCAGTGGACAGAGCTTCCTCCAGCAGGTGATACTGCCCTCCTGGGTGTACTGGCCCACGGCGGTCTCCAGCAGGAACAGGGGTACAGCACATGTCGCCACGAATACCATATACGGCACCAGGAATGCACCTGAAATGACAAAAGAATCAACATTGCATGACTACAAGACACTTCTGCTAAGTAACACTGTAATAAGTGAGCATCCTGTTTATTTACCCCCTCCGTTTTTGTAGCAGAGGTACGGAAACCTCCACACGTTGCCCAACCCGACAACATTTCCTGCCACGGCTAGCAGAAACTCCACCTTACTGCCCCAGTGTCCTCTCTCCTCCACATCCTTGTTTTTTGTGGTGAATTTTTTATTCCACATGCCAAGAACCTCTGTCCGAACCCAGATGCTGTGTCATCCAGGTTGTCTCAGCGTTTATATTCCCCCCAAATTGTGTCATGTAATGATCGACCGTCTGAACGGTCAATCAGTCCTCGGCAGGCATGTTAATTATCTCCTGCTGGGCATACATTTCAATCTCTAAACTCAGGAGACATAAAGAGCACAAAGAGTTCTCTGCAAAGCCCCCCTTATGAAACCAAACTGCACACACATATAGAAACATAAGTCCTGTTAATATGGGTCCTCTTGCATTGTTAAAGCAATATAATGGAAGTCCTGGGTCGCCCCGCTGATCTGGACCAACTTAGCAGTAAAGTTAAAGTCTCACGGTCTTCTGTGTCCTCTGCTCAATTCTGGTTCTGTTCTGTCAGTTTTTGTTTCCACATGAGGGTTCTGTGTGTGTGACCTCGGCTCCAAGCACTCGTTGTTTGTCTGTGATGATGGACTCTTCATCCAGCTTTGCCTTTTTGTTTTAAATGTCGGACAACGTCGCTTGAGCACCTCTGCAGCTTTAAGAACTAACATTTAGATCCAGAACAACTTGACACGGAAGTTTTTATTTAGTGTACTCTCTTTAAGAATTACAGTCAAGAACACTTAACAAGCATGAAATATATCTTTCTTTGAATTAAGTGCCCTTATTGTTTTTAATGATATTCTCCAGTAATGCTTCATATATTCTTTGATTAACTCCTCATCTGGAATAAAGGGATCCAGTGATCAACATATAGATGAGTTTGACCTGCAAAACAATTTCAATCAACTGGAGCTAAAGCAGAGAAGACCACAGCAAGAAAAGGAGCAAAGAAAAGAAGCCTGGCAGAGTCATCTGCCCAGTTCCACTGGATTCTGAGCTCGTGCCTCTTTGCTGCCTCTGTTGATGAGGACTGAGATGGCAGCGCTTCATGTTTCCAGCCGTATCCCACACCAGCAGCTCTGCCCGAGCAGAGCAGCAGCTGGACGTGTACCTGGCCCACAGTGGCTGAGAGGAGCCCTGGACCCATTCAGACACATTCAGAGGGGAGTCTCCCTTCTCCAATATGGCCTTGGAGTTTTGATGGTCTTCAGTGGTGACCTGGTCCCTGAGCGCCTGCTGCTGGCCATCGTCGTGCCGGGCCTCTCCCAGACTGACCTCTGTGGTTGGAGGGCTGAGGAATAGAGTCAGAATGCCTTCGCCTCTCTGGAGCTGGAGGGCAGCAAGGCCCGAGCGCCCTCTGTCTGACACAACCAGAGACACGCTCCAGCTGGACTCATTGCAAACGGAGGGACAGGTGGACCGTCCTCCTGCAGCGGAGCAGGACGGTGGGGAGGTGTCAGGATCCTACAGGAGAAACAGGACGTGTCAGGGTGATGACCAGTGAGAGAACATCACCTCAGAGTTTCAGTCAATGCTCACCGGGGGCACCACGGTCAAGTAAGTGACGGCGTAATTTGAGTCTGCGGAGTCGAGAGCCTGCACAGTGAGGGTGAGCGTCACAGTTTTTCCTGCCTGAGCTGTGGATGGAGTGTGGAGGTTCACCTGGTCATGGAAAGACCCTTGTTCTGCAACATGGAACCTAAAAAACAAAACATTTTCCTTATGTACTATAAGCTTTATTGATTTGTCCATCGTTTTGGCAGTCATTATTATTATTAGTAACATCCATATTGTTTTACTTTCTCACTTTATTTAATGGCGAGAATTCTCAAAGGGCCCTGGCTGTTGTTTGTTTTTTGCCGTACCTGTGAGGTCCTCTCTTGTGAAGATATCCACAGTCGTCATCCATGCTCAGACTGAAGAGTCGGGCTGGGCCGTGGTTTAGGATGTTAAAGTCCACCATCGTGCTGTGGCCAGGCACCAGACGTGGGACAGACAAAACCTAAGACACAGGCAGGATCGGAACTGAAAAGTGCACTGAGCTACTTCTGAGCAGAACATTAGATATCAGGTGTAGCATCACAATGCTTTAGCACTGGTGTTGAGTACCTGTAGCTGCACATGTGTGGGCTGCACCATCTCTGTGGAGACCCTCTCCAGCCTGTTTCCTCTCTCGTCTCGGCCCGTGAGTCGAACACAGAAGGGAACTCTGGGAACAGACTCCACAAATCCCACCAGCTCTTCCACAGAGTAGGATGATGATGATGATGATGATGAAGAGGAGTTGAGTTTAATCTGATGCAGGGAGTCCCCTTGGGGTCCCAACAGTGTCACATGACTGAAAAACACGTCCTGTTCTGGAGCCAGGCCTGTGACAGCCAGCACCAGAAAGGCAGGGGCCCCTGGGAAAAGTAAAAAGCACAGACACGCTCCTGGTACTCACTGTTTTCTGCCATACTGCCGTAGTCATTTGAGAAAACCAGATTCAATTTTCCTTACCTGCAACTGGGTTCCCCTCCACTCTGGCCAGGCCCGGGTGGGTCTCATTGGTCACGGTGGCCAAAAAATACAGGAAATCTACAAAGCTGTCACCTGCAGATCAAAAGTGTTTGGTTTTATAATGTTACCAGAAATAATCTATTAATCGATTTGATGGATGTCTACCATGTGGTGTCTTTACCTATCACATTGAACGTGAGCTGTCCATCACTCTTGGCGTGGACTTTCCACTGGCCTGGCTCTATGGGAGACTGCAGGCTGATGCGGTACAGACCCTCAAAGTGGTCCAGGTCTGCCAGGGAGCCTCTTTCACTCAGCAGAGACTGGCTTTGGCCTGGCAACGAGTAGAATCCATAACAATATCATAAGATCATACCAGTTCAAATCAGTTTGTCCGTGAGTCCAAGTGAATATTTCAGCCACATTTTAATGAAATTTAGTAGAAGATAGCGTGTTCATATTAGCAACATGGTGTCTTGATTTTGCTTCCATTAGCAGACTATAACATTTACCTGAAGGACTGGTTAGGATACACTCTATCAGGTGACCAGTGACATGAAGGGTAACGTTCTTCAATGAACCATCAACTCTGAAGGAGTGAGAGGACGTCAGCTCCTGGTCACTGTCCACATGGAGCAGGGTCACCTGAGGAGAAACAAGGACACTGTATAAATACATGAAGGGTGTTGATTGTGTTAATAATTATCAGACCTCCACAAAGTCAGCAGTGTTTATTTTTTGTTGACCCTCATTAAAAGACCTCCCTGCTGTACCTTGTCAGCCGCTGTATTATCCTCCACTATAGTGGAAACTCTGTGGATGTCAGAGTTGGAGGTGAATATGGTCAATCCTCCTGACACGGAGGAGAGGGAGGAGTAGAGGGAGAAACGATCAGGTGACAAAGGCTGCCTGATCCTCCTCTTTCTCCTCCTCCTCCTGTGCCTCCCTCTGACCTCTGTTGTGAAGTTGGGATCCTCAGTTAAGAGAAATGTCACCTGTGGGAAAATCCAGTCAGCGAAGAAATGCAGTCAAAAAGCGATTCAACACTGAACATAATGTAGATCTTGTTTTAGGGAAATCCCATTTGACTCAAAAACTCACCTTGCTTTGCTTCTCAAGTGCGAGCGCCTTCACCGCATCAAACAAGTGGGCGTCTTTAGGGGACGCATCGGTGAATACAAAGATCTCTGACAGCGGTGGACTGTGAGTGAGTGCCAGCTGTAAACACAGGACAATGGGAAATTACTCTGGTGGCTCTCTCCTCTCACCATCCCTGTGGTCACTCATACCTGATCATCGTTTCTGTTACTAAAGAAGCAACTTCTAATGTTACCTGAATGGCAGAGAGACACATCTCTGGTTCGTCCCCTCCTCCTAACGCCATCAGGTTCTCCATGTGCTGCATGAACTGGTTTGGGTCATCAGTCTCGTACACTGGTCCCACAGCTGAAGGGTCCAACAGATTAGAAATATTAGGTGGATGGATTTTAGAGCGCTTTGACTTTTTAGTTTGGACTGTGGTCTACAATGAACCACGAGGGGGCGATCCAGATACTTTGGCTTTGCTGTTGTGTGGCTGTCATGTACTCATTATGTGAGTCATGGATAAAAGTTGTGAGGTTGAAAGTGAATACTTCACCTGGGTCATGGAAGGGCACGAGTAGGAAGGTGTCTGTCTGGGTGGGGCCGCTGGCTCGGCTCTGGATGATGGAGTGAGCCCGCAGGCGAGCAGCAGTGATCTCCTCAAACATGCTGCCTGTGGTGTCCATGACAAACACCAAGGCCGGGGCCTGCTTCACGCTGAAGAGCCTGCCGATGGAAATGGGAGATAGAGTACACATTTTCTCAGCAGCTTCGGAACATGGCATATTGAGGGAGGTATTGGCCAAGAGATTATTCAGTCTTTAGTATTCAGACGATTGTTATTATCATTATTTAGTCTTACCGAAGGAAGTCTTTGTCACCCACGTTGTCTCTGAGGTCTCTCAGTACGGCCAGGGTGGCCTCAGTTGCTAAAGCAGAAGCTTCCGCGTGGAGGTAATAGTGTGGGGAGAATAGAGGTGAAGTGCTGTCTTTGTTGATGCCACCTTTAGCCCCCAAATGGCTGCTGCTGTCCAGAATACCTCCATGACTACATTTACCTGGAAATTCAAAAGCCATCAAAACACTTGAAGCGCAATATACTTTTGATTTCAGAGTTGTTCCGTCATACCTTGGGGTTTTGGAGGGAAAGTGCTGAAGTAGCCAGTGGTGAGCAGCTGGGAGTGCTGCTGTGCCTTAGTCAGCCTTGGCATTAGGTTGTTCCGACAGGCTGCGCTGAAGCACTCCATACAGGTAGGAGTGTCCTCTGTGGACAAAAAGGTATGGGTTGGTTCGAAATCACAGGTTAGGGTTGTATGCCTTTGACGAAGAAAGTCATCTTTGACCGGTCACATTATTAAAATTATAGAGATACAGTGATGATGAGGGTCAGTGGAATCAGGGATGGAGGTATGAGTTACCTTTAGCCACAGGGATGACCGGCTCCTCTGGCTGCAACAGGTGGAGGTATATGGATTGTCGGCCCATCTCCACCCAGTTACTGTGGCTGTAGAAGTCCTGGTAAACACATGTTAGACAGATGTTCACATCTGAACAAAAGCCTGTCATATGATATGTATTTTATATATGTAATCACATTTCACATCTTACAGTGGATTAATTGTTGAAGTAATGCAGGTTTTATTACCATTGTTCATTATGCACAGTTAATGTTTGTTTTCCTGAATGTGGTGCTGCTGTGTACCTGCAGGGAGTGAAATAGCTGGCCCAAACTGTGCCGGGCACTTTGGTACTGTTGGGCCCGCACTGAGAGCAGAGTCTGGGCCCAGAACTGCCGTAACATCACCGTGGAGCTGTCCACGCGCTCTGAATCAAAGTGGTACACCGGGTCAGACCTGGTGGAGCTCAGGAAGTCCATGGCAGCGTTGGACTTCACCACCTCTCCCACAGCTCTCCAGAAGCCACGGCCAAGTCTAGTCTGGGGGACACACGTTTGTTACAGGAATGAGATTTCGTTCTGTGTTGCATATTTTCAATGAAATTCTTATGAAATCATTTGTGTAAAATATATTGTGGGGAACTAATGTTGATTCACTTCAGGTGTTTACGTGGCCCTGAGAGCTCAGGCTAAAGTGTTCCAGCCACGTACATCACTTTTTAGTGTCTGCTAGAAACACTTTCATGTGTCAAGAATATTTGGCCCTGTTGCAGTGGTTTCCTCTGTGTCCATGTGTAGTGTTTTCTCCTCTGGGCCATGTGGTCTGATGTGTCTATAAACCAAAAGAAGCTCTCATACACTGTGCAGTAACATTCTGACTCAACTCACCTGTTCCTCTGCAGGGTTTCCCTTCAGCATTTCCAGGGTGACATTAAGAATGGCTTGCTCTGTGATATATTGGTGTGTGTGTGAGTCCCAGGACAGCGTTAACACTCGGGACCAAAAGTTGGGGAGGAAGCCCACGCATGGCAAAGCCATAAAGAGGAGGTAAGGGAGAGCAAACCAGCACAGCTTCCCGCCTCCTTCCCAGATTCTGCCCATTGACATTTTGCCGTGGAGATGCTTTTAGAAGCTCACATCCTACCTGCATAAAACAAAAAAAAAAACTTTGCAGTCAGTTTCAACATAAATTCCCTCTTTCAACCATTTTTCATCAGATGTATTCACCAGTATATTATATTTCAACATTTAAAGGTCATATTTGGTATGTGGCTTTGAGGCGAGGGCCAGTTTAGCATACTCCCATTGCATTTTTTTTTTTTTTTTTCAGGATTACCAACCCTAGCTTTAAGATGTATTGGATGCTGCTATTGTTGCTATGGTTATTGTTGAGCCATGTCCAAATCTGAAATTGTCACCAATCATCACCAGACAGGGCCTTTACCTATTCATGACACATGAAAAGCAGTTGCCTCTCACTGAGTCATTTATGAAGTGACCTGTCCCCTTTTGTTCAGAAGACATTTGTGTTGATTGGACAGCCTATTCCGGTCATCCGAGTGTCCTTTTCTGGCATCACCCACTTCTTAACAATCCACCCCCCCCTTCACCCCAAAACCTCCTCCCATTTTTGCCAGCTCTGTCTGTACAGAGGCCCCTATTGTTCTTTGCCCACTTTATTCAGATACAATACTTTGGTTTTGTTCCCACAGTCCTTGCTGGGAGACACCGAAACAAAGCACCAGGCCTATAAACAACAGCTCCCTCCGCTCTGCCTCAGCCTCTATTCATCCCATCCATTTCAGATGATCGGTGTGGTATCCCAGTTGAAGAGTGCAAGCACTCATTCATTCATTCTGCAGGAATGATGCTGTTTAAGATACTTGTACACAGGCTATTAAACAAAGTGTTTTGTTTTTGACACCTCCAATCAGCAGAGCTTGTTTGCTGTGGTTCATTTTGAACAACTTTTCCCACATCTGTTGCTTAGTTTGTTCGTCAGTACTGAGGTAGTAAAACAATAAATTAATTAGAAGAACTTTGCACCAAACTTCTCACTTTTGCACTTCTTCCGTTATGGTTCAGTAATGTACTAAAGAGAGTGTGAGTGTGTATGCATTCTTTTACTATTTAAATAACGGTTTTCATTTTAAATAATGCAACTTCAGGCATTTCAGTAAAGTTGGACATATAGTCTAAGAAGCTCTACAAAATAAAAAAAACGCTCTCACCTCAGTTCATCTGGTCAGACTCCTTCTCGTGAAACTTGCTCAGATGTGCATTCGGCAGAGCTCTCTCCGTTACACTGCACAGGAACGTCGCACATGTATATTCATATACCCTGCGAGTGGAGGGAGCTGTGTTAGCTATCACAGCATTTTAGTTTGAGGAATACAACTATTTGGTCTTAACATTTGTCCATCCTTGGTCTCTCATATCCGGTTGGCTCCTGAATAAGAAGAATAACAACCAAAATAAGAATGGAGGAAGCACTGTGTTGAGCTCGGATGAGGGTCTGGTTGACACTCACACACACCGTGAGACAGAAGACATCTCGTCTTAGCTCCCCTACAGCCTCATGCCCCTCCTTACCCCCATTATTGCATGGTGCATTGATTCACCACAAAAGGGCCGCATACATAATCAGCCAGGGTTTTTGACTCAAGCTTACCACCTACCCCTCCTCCCTCTCTGTCGCCACCACTCTTGCTTTTCTAGTGACACCCCCCCCAAAAAAAATACTGCTGACATCACAGCCACTTCCTCACTACCTAGCCCCCCCCCTCCTTTGCCACTGCAAAGAAGGGCATCAGTTGCCAGCCAACGCCGAGGACAGTGTTCAACCTCGTGGGACTGAATGTGATGAAATGAACTGAGCATTCTCAAGCCTTGGTCTTCTGTTGTTTCAGAGCTGTGTTTGTTTCTCAATGACATTTTGAAAGTGATAAGCCTGTTTTCCAGAGCAAAAATAAGACACAATGTGTTGTGGTGAAGCAGGAAAAAAGTGAATCATGAAGACATTTTGTGTGTGTGTGTGTGAAAAAACAGTGAATTTCCATCTGTCACAAGTTTGTTCCATCTGACTGTGTGCAGGGGGTGTGTCTTTGGTTTGACAGTTCACAATTTAACAGATGCTTCCTTGACTGACAACTGTGGCCGTCTACTACGCAGGATACACGTACTCTGTTAAGGTACGAACCTGGTATAGCTTCTACAAGTGAGTTATAATAGCCTTTATGGAGGGATGACAATTTGAAATGATTGTGCCACTATTAATGTCAGAGGAAATATCCTGGTTTCAGAACTAACACACACAAACAATATCGAATTAATATAATGTTTGGATATTTAAAAGTACCGTATGTGAGCTATTATATTTATTCGCCATATAATGTTAGTTTAGTCGTGTTTCCTCTCTCCATAAGTAGTCGTGTATCTGTTCTGTTCGTTTATCTGACTTTTATTCTGAAGGGTCGATGTTCTTGAGTTGGAAAAAAATGTAGACAGGAAACTGTCAGGCGGATTCAACACAGACGGATTCTTCATTTCCTTATTATATACTATTATCTCCATGATATTTGAATTATTACAAGGGAAGAGGTTTGTGCGTACGTGTGTGTGGGCGTGCACGTCGTCGCGTCAGCGTCAACCACTCCTTGGGAGCTGAATAGAAACTGGAAGTAAACCAGGAGTGTTTCGGTCGTGTCTTCAGACCATCTCTTGCTGTGTCTCGTGGCGCGGGACGCTTCCATTGTCTGTATTGTGACAGGAACAACTGCCCTGACTGTGTGACGTCATGGCGAACCGCTGCGGTCTCCTCACTGCCGGGAATAAGCCAGGTACACTGCTCATGCTTCCTCAATGTTTAAATCCCCTAGCAACTGGATTTGCCACAGCCTCTCACATTTGACTGGTCTGTTTTGGACAGTTGTTTGCTTAAAGAGAATTGAAAAATATGTTCTGGAAATCTGTTCCAGTTCACTGTGTTTACATCTATTTCTGGCTCAGTTCCCCTGAAGAGCATTGAGGTGGAGCTGGAGGTGAGGGA
>JAFBJW010000513.1:418143-536818 GCA_016785235.1 Pseudorhombus dupliciocellatus | reverse complement strand
AAAATCGACGAAAAAGTCATAGGTTAGTATGTCGTTTTTTCCATAAAAAAATAAATAAATTTTGCCCAGAAATCAATGAAAACATCATAGGGTAGCATGTCTTATGCTGAAAATGTTGTTTTTTCGCAAAAAAAAAATAATCTCAAAAATCGACGAAAAAAATCATAGGAAAACATCTTAGGTTAGCATGTCTTATGCCAGTGGTTCCCAAACGTTTTCTGCTGGCCCCCCCTTTGGTACAGAAGAATATTTTGCGCGCCCCCCCCCCTCAAAACAAAAAAAAAAAAAAAAAAAAAAAGGAGACGATGGTAAGATGGTGGCACACAAATAACGGGGCGTTGTTGCAGAGGGAAGGAGTTTTATTGTCCGACTGCACTGTTCTTATTAAAGGACTAACTCTCTACCTGTTCCGACCGCCGTCTCTTTTACTCCTCACCCGACTCGCACACACACACACACACACACACACTTCGCCGGGGCTCGTTCACAGCGACGCACCTCGGCCGCGCACATGCGCTCTCTCACTCCCGTTCACGCACTGAGCTGCGTGTACTACACACAGTTAGGTACATCTCACAACACTGAGAGGAAAACAAAAACAAAAACCAAAAGCTTTGTTGTGCAAAAATGGCACCTCTGCTTTGCGTTTACGTGGGAGCTGCGTCAAAAATGTGTCCATCTGATGCGATTCAATCATTCGTCCCGTGCCCTGCGCCCCCCAGTTTGGGAACCACTGATTTAACCTGAAATGTCATTGCCCCGGCTTTTATTTTGTAAACAAACCGGAGCCGGCAGAGCTCGTCTCAAACCAAGCTCTCGCGAGATCACTTCAATATTTACCGGGGATCGTGATCTCGCGAGAGGCGTCCGCACCTGGGTCACTCCGGGTTGTTCTGTAACTTTAAAGAGTTCCGCCTGAGCAGGTAGCGCACGTCCGTTCCTCCCTCCCGTCCACACCTACGATGAAGGCGGTCATTCTCGCTGCGGGGTACGGGACCAGGCTCCAGAGGGATGTGTCGGCAGACAGCAGCGGGAGGTTCGATCACCTGGTTGGCTGTGCGAAGCCGCTGCTGCCGGTGGGACAGTGCGCGCTCATCTCTCACTGGGTCCGAGCTTTGACCTCCTCCTGTGCTGTGGACGGCGTCTATGTTGTGGTAAGTCACTCCAGAGCAAAGGTCCCCAGCATTTGACAGTTTTGTGTCCACAATACACCAGCAAGTTGTATATTCGCAGTAACTTTTGAGTCGTTTGCTGGTTGCTCCTCTCCAGACCAACGCTCTTTACCGAGCTGCATTTGAAGAGTGGGCGGCACATTTCAATAATGTCCAGATTCTCAGCGACCAGACGAGAACCAATGAGGTAAATCACGTTTTGCATTTTATCTCTGCCACCTTAAGTCATAGGGAACGTTTAAAACCAGCCAGTGACTCCGTGCTGAACTGCACTTATAAACCTACATATTCTCATTCCACCAGGAGCGCCTTGGTGCAGTGGCCTGCCTGCAGCTTGCTGTAAAGCACTTCAAGATAGAAGACCATGTTATAGTTATAGGAGGGTAAGTCTTTATACTCGCAGTACCCACAGAACCATTCAGTGACAATCAATCAATCAATTCCTCTCTCCTATTCTGAACAGTGACACACTCTTCAAAGAAGATTTTAGCCTCAGTCAAGTCAAAGAGAAGTTTTCTGACCTCCAGGCAAAGTGTGATGGCAGCTGTCTGGTGCTGTCATACCAGTGCAGCGATGAAGGTGAGTGTTCCACCATTTGCTATGTGATGCTAATCAGCAGTGATGGATGGACTCTTCAAACATCTGACTAAACTATGGTCCATGAAAATTAAGTACTGAGTTAACACAAAAACAAAACACATGATAAATATAGAAACAAAGTCAATTTGCTTTCAGCTCATGCTTTCAAAATCAGACATTAAATGCTGTGCAGTTATACATTTGGTCTCGTGTGTAACTTTACAGAGGTTGCTGAGTTTTGTGTCAGACTTGCTTTGATCACAGTTAATTCTGTATTTTGTTTCTGTATAGAAACCCATAAATATGGGATATTGGAAGTCGACAGTGATCTTTGTGTCCTCTGCATGAAGGAGAAACCTCTTCCTTCTGAGACCAAGTCAAGGAGAGCAGTAAGTTCACCAAAAACCACAGTCTACAAGTCTTAAATAACATTTAATACACAAATATAACTTCAGCTCAATCATGTTTCCTGCTCTGCATATTTACGTTAAGATGTGATAATGATGTGTAGTAATTGTCTGGATAAATAACGGTAGTTATTTCAGTTTGTCAAGTCACATATTGTCACATCAGGGATCATTAAGTTAATATTACTGGTGTTTTATGTACTCAACAAAGTGTCCAAATGGTTATTTTTTTTATATTCAGTATCAGGCAGCTAATGTACTTTGTGTTTCAGTGTCCTTGTTTCTATGTGCTTTCAAAGAAAACTCTTCCTCTCTTGGATACATTCCTTAAAGAAAAGGAGGTAAATTGAATCATTTGAATTGCCTTATAAAGTGTAAACTGTATTTTTTTAACATTTATTTTATTTATTTATTTATTTTTGCAGGGAGTTCCTATTGAGCAAAAAGATGCCCCAGGAAACTTTGTGTCTTGGCTCATTCCAAGGTAATTTCTGCTGGACTTGGGAGATCGAAGTAATCACACATTTTTATGAATTTCTCAATTTGCTTTTCTTTCAGGAAACCTGTTTATGTTCATGAGATTTCTGGGCGTTTTGATGTTGGAAACCTGCCGTCCTATATTGAGTGTGACCTTTACTTCAAAGAAAATCTCCATGATGCAACATCTTACATGGTGTAGAAGAAAAAGAAAAGCCCAGAAAAAAAGTCAACTTGATCATGCAATTATGGTCAAGAATCGGAAATAAGAACTATTTTTTTTGAAATAATTTCTTACAAACAGTGACTTCTCTAACCAGTGAGGAGTCTGGTGCACTTGTCAGAGGCCTTTTCACAGCTGTCCTCCAGCTTTGCTATGCGGGAGCCAAACTGCATGGCTCTTTTCGGCAGGACTGCAGACTGATGGAGGCCGAGCTGTCTCGCTGTCAGCCTCAAGAGGAGTTTTTCCCCGACGCCTCGAGGAAGTGACAGATCTGCCTTCTCCCACACGGGCAGAGAATTCAGGTGGCTCACCACGTCCTCGTCCAAGTAAGGAAATCTGGAGATGAGGGCAGTGATTTGGATGAGTCATTACCTTAAATTGTGAGGTTGAATGGCATTTCCTATGTGGTGCCTGTTGCACCCATTTTGATTATTAAAAGAATAGGACAACAAAAATGTATTAGGTAATAATACATATTCCCAACATATTAGCATATGTATGAAGCCAACATGAGAGAGAAACGCAATCAGTCCGTGACACTTACTCAGACCTGACACAAGGTGTCACCACACATACACACTAAATGAAACCATCTGCACAGGCTGTAAAAATGCCACTCATCCAACTTGGACAGAACGTTTCATGAAAATATTTTACCACGGTTACTCCTTACACCTCTTATGTTTTGGTCTAAATGTCTATTTTTATGTTAGTGGACTTCTCTTGACTATTGTACTGTTCATGCTTCCTGTATGTGGCCTTTTTACTGCACATTTAGACTGGAACTGCCAAACTTTAATAAACAATTTTGACAATAACTTGATCCAGAGTTTCATTGCTGGTTGCCTCAATAGCCTGGCTTCCAGGAAAGCTGAAAGCCAAGCCAGTGATTGTGACACCTGTGTTTTTCCTTTCTGCTGCCAAAAAAGGACAGATGGGGGATCAGATTTCATTTCCTAGACGACACAAATGCAAGAACCCAGGAGCGATACTTGAAGAATTAGCCTGGGTACCTATTTACAAACAAGTTTCATCACCACCAGCGTTCATGTATGTTTGAGCAGTTTTGCTCTTGACTTTGGATTCTGCATCCTTTTATAATTTGCCAAATCATGCAATTAAAAAAAACAGGTTCAACAGTTCAGTTTCACTGCACTGAAATTAGTATTTAAAACCAGTTCTACACCTACCTCGCTTCCTTCCCATGATCCCCTATAACTCTGTCATCTCTTCCCAAATTCCTAGAGGATATCCTGCCCAGCTCCATGGCCAACTCCTCGATCAGTCCCTTATGTCCAGACATCTTAAAGCGGACTCTGTGTCTGGAGTAACCTGCTAACTGCTCATCTGCGCCGATTCCTGTCAAAATCACCTGCAACAAAATCAGGTCATACAAATACCATGAATCAATATTGTTTTACTACAAATACAAATATATATATATATATGCATGAGTGATTTTTAATTTTCACATCAATCAAATCCCCTCATCTTTAACAGCAAAACAGTTTACTTCATTTCATCCATTGAAACGTAAAAAGAGATGAGAACTGCTTGATCTAAAAATCCAGTGATGATAGGATCTCACCTTAGCTGATGATGAGAAAGGTCTCTGGTCGTCCTCCGTGATGAACCCTGTCCCCCTGGCTGCAAACCACACAGCACAGCCAATGCTGTCATCGAGGACTGTGTCCAGTGGATGTACCAAATGACAAATACGTTCCTGGCGCATTTTCTGCAGCTCCTCTTGCGTAATATTGATTTCCACAAAATTCCATCTTCTCTCAGGATTCAGGTCTTGTAATTCCCGGAGACCAGATTTCCCAGTAATTCTATCTGGAACATCGAAAGGCCTGAATGTTTTGGAACAGACTTCGACAGTTTTGTTGTCATTCGGCTTATTTTTGTGTTTCTTGTGATTCTTTGCTGAGTCCTTCTTCTTCTTTGGCTCCTGTAGTTTGAATGCTACATTGAGAAGGTCTATCGGCTCATGGGCAGGTATGTGACGGTCGGCCAAAGCAGCCAAAATCATAGAATCGATGCCTCCGGAGAAAAGTATAGCGATGCTGGCCCGGTCTTTATTAGGTGACTCATCTGGCACTTCAATTGGCAGACTCTGCACTCGTCGCCTCACCGCCTCACTTAGAACATCGATAAGACGGTTCACCTCAGCGTTTTGCTCTTTGCTCCCAAGCAGCTGCTGCAGATCTGTGACGGATGAATCTGGGTTTGACTGGGTGTCTGCCTCATTTGATGACTTTGGGATGGACATATTAAGGGAGCACACAGGGGCAGTGAGGACCAGTCCTGATGGGTTCATCAGAGCAGTGCAGCCACTGGGAACACACTTCAGTAAAGTTTCACTGCCGCTAGAGATGACACTCCTTCCCTCATAAGCCCAAGGATAAACCTCAAACGTCAGCATCCCGGTCTCTGTAACTGCTTTGAGGTCAATCCTGTACACACCAACTGCTGGGACCTCTTGCCAAGGAAACTCATCACACTCAGGATTGTGAGCAGCCACAGAAGTCAGGGTCAAAACCCCTGCATCGAATTTCCACAGCAAACTCCGTCTGCCAAAGAAGTCTCTGCCAAACCACAAATAGTTTCCAGCCTTTTGGTAGTAAACAAACCCCCATGGTCCCCTCACACTGGATAGGACTGACAGGAACTCGGAGGGGCTATTGCAGGACAACAGTGACTGGGACAAAACAACAGTGTCGTTCTCCGTTGGCTTCACTGACAGACCGTCAAAAATCTCCCCATTCCATACCAGCACGTTTCCGTTGTTGTCTTGTAGTGGCTGAGGGGTGAGGAGGCCTCTCATGTGAAGGACGTGGGCAGAGAATAAACATTGGTAACAAGGATCCCTGCCTGTGACTGTTAGATCCTGGCTCCAGTTGGGTCCTCTCCTCTTCAACTGTTCATGAACTGTTTTGTCCAACTCAAAATGAGTAGGTGACAGACTCAACAGACAAAAAATGCCACACATTGTTGAGGTGAAGAAGGGTCTCACATGTCCTGCAGCTCCCTTTTCAGATTATCCAGTTCCTCTGGGGACAGATATAAACAAAGGGTACATCACTTTCAACTTTTAAAGCAGATACTCAACATAAATCTGCTTTAATTCATTAATAAGTTTAATCATATTATCAATTGGAATTATGCTAATTGACTCCAGTTTACATTCAACTTACTTTTGCATGAACTCAGTGTCTGACCTCTGTCTGCCAAGAAGAATATGTTACTATTCCTCTGTTGGATGTAGACGTTCTGAAAAAAAGCATTCAAGAATTCATTGCCATTCTATAATAAACAATGCAATGACTTATGACCATATTGGTTAAGGCCATAGTGATTATGTTTTTGAGTGAGTTCATCCAAAACATAAATGTTTAAACAGGTGAGGACATTATTAAACATGCACTGGTCCATCTTAGAGGCTTGAGCAAAGGAATAAATAATTATCTGACACCAAAAGCTTTTTAAAATGTTCAATGACAATAACTGAACTACAAGTGTGCTGTGAAAAGTGACCCACAGTCGAAATATTATCATTTGTACATGAAGAAAATGTTCATGCATAGTTCAAAACTGTAACTCTTTTATTTATTTACAGTTATGACTTGTCATGAAAACACAGTGCTCACAATCACTTGAACACACTCACCCTGTTTTTCTTCAGGTTTGAGAGCTCGTCCACCACAACCTTCTGCTCCTTGATCTGAAATTTAACAGATATTTCAATAAACCGAAAATGAATGCTTTGCAGAAAAGGATGATAACAGACAAGAGACGATGGGCCTTTACCAGGCCACAAGCTACATGTTTGCGTCTCACGTATTAGCCACCAGCTACATGTTTTAGCTAACAGTACCTTCTTGTTCAGTTCCTCCTTGAGTGCAGATTGCCATTCAAAGCTTTCGTCGTTGTCTCGGCCTTTAGAGGACATTGTGGTGAGATGTTTGGTTGTATTCGTGTCATTTAAGTTAGTTATCTTCAGCCGAAAGCACACGCATGTTGCGAGTGCGAGGTGATTAAAGCGTTTCCGGGTTCGGGGGCTCCAGTTCCTGTGTCCCATTTACTTTGCTGCCCCTAGCGGCGGTGGCTGGACCAACACGTTATTTTTTTCTCTGTCAGCACAGACATTTGGTTGAGGCACTTTTTAGATCAAATAAATAAAATAAAATAAAATAAAATAAAATGCATGAATTATTAATTTATTGGATCAGTACGTTTAAATAAATTAAAATTAATCCTTGAGTTTTCTATCTCTATGTATTTTATTTAAGTATCCATATGCACTATCTATCTATCTGGTACATCGGGTGAAAGCCTGTTTGTGTAACTGTCTGTAAATATTTAACCTGGAACCTTGATTCCCAGAAATGTAATTTAAGCATTTATTTAATTGTTGTTAACCTGATACAGAGAAATTATTCAAACTACAGTGCTCATTCAGTCTCCAAATGTCCCATTTCCTTTATTCCCTTTCTGAAACCTGTTTCAGAGAAAGCTGATGCTTCTTCATCATCATCACATTCAGTGGTAAATAAAGAACCTGTTGTTATTGTGTACTGAGGATGACTCACAGTGGCAAATGCACCGATAAAATCACAGAGCCTTACTTGTTCTAACCTGAATATATGAGATTATTGTATCGCAGGTCTGTTGACAGGGAGGATTACGGGTACAGTGGCAACCACACCACAGAGCTTGAAGTATAATAGAAACATGTCAGTATTATAGTGTATGGAAGGTAGCAAATAATAGGTCTAGGTCACTGCAAGTCATGTCAGGATTATTATTATTTTGGTTTGAGTCGCAAGGTACATCTACATCCCAGTACACCAAGGACACATGGCACCAAAACATTCAAATTCTTCAAACTGGTTACTTTACATGTTTCAAGATATATAATTCTTTGCTTGTCCTGCTTCATGCCGTTCAGGTTGATGTTAAAGGAATTCTTTCCCAGAGCTCTCTGCTTTTGAGAAACGTACAAATTCAGACTCATCTCCCAGCACAAGCACCAGTATGGCTTTACACTGGGCTGGAAACATACATTGTCATAGTATGGAAAACAACAGTCTGAACCAGTGAGTGACCATGCTTCCATTTGCTACAGGCTCAGGAAATAAAGCTTGAACATAATCACATGAGTTTAGTCCTAATGCTGTTTACACTTTAAAGAATTGGAAAATTGAGTCAGATGATGATATGACATGGAAATAATCACGCGTTATGATATTTACTGACCCTGCTGTGGTGGCAGGAGAATCACAAGGGAGCTCAGGAACAAATGTGGAAAGAGTTCCTAAGATCTCGTCCTTGCACATGTTGTATTGTTTTGTCTTTGTCTCAGTTATAGGTCATATGAGTGCACCATGCCGAAATGATGAAGTAAAACCACATGCTTCGGTGAGCACATCGCCGAGATTTGAGCAATTTGCTCACAGTGAAAATACACAAAATTAAAAAGATTATACTTATCATACTTTATAAGTTTCATAAGTTTTGACTTGATGATGAAGCTATAAAGAAAGGTCAAAGGGTCACTAACATCACAAGGTAATTCTTGTTAAAAACCACAAAAGTTTACCTCAAGGTGGCGCCACAGGAAAAATCCGGTCATCATCATCCAAGAGCTGAGATTTTTCCCAGAGAATCCAAACATCCAGAGATTGGTCAAGTCCCCATACACAGGTGCAGTGCACCACACAAACACACTTGACCAAAGTCTCTTGGCTTGCTGACCACTGAGCTGTAATGTATTGATCCGAAACAGCTGTCAGGTGTTTACCTCTTCATTCTCTGAAAACACTGGCTGTCATTTTGGGAAAGGTGGCCAGGTCATCACAGCCAGGCAGCGTGATCTTTGTTTGTTGTTCTTTGGTGGACAGAGAGGAGCTGCTCATCAGGCGGACGTCAAAATCTCAGGACGTAGGAAGCAGTAGAAATCTACTGACACTATAAGACTACCACATTGCTATGGTCCAAAATTAGGTGATGGTAATAATTATAATCATTGTGCCTGGTGTTCTTTGGTCGCTCAGGTGGTGCCCAGTGCCATAACATTTTGGGAGACCTTAAGGGCCTAGCCTCACTCACTCACTCAGCCCTGCATAAGCAATTTGGGAATTTCTCTTCAACAACTTATAGCCCATGTGTAACTGGGCCATAGGGCCATCCGGCCTCCACCTGCATCTTTGCTTTCATTGTGGCCTGTGAGTGTCACAGAACCTGAGAGCGCGAGAGGCGTGTCATGCTCATATTTTTGTCCTGGAAGTACAAATTTAGCCCACGTAAACACAGCTTGTTGTTGCAGAGCTGGGCTGGAGAGAGAATCCGTGAGCAGCAGACATCCCTGCAGCTCATGTGGCCACACAATGACACAGCAGCCGTCTGACCACTGATGACAGGCGCTGTACCTGAGCCTACCTGACACACTGGCCCTTTAATAGTGTGGCTAGTAATCTGTTTGCACCGGCTCTGTGTTTGCAGACTTCCAAACTGCTGAGAGCTCTCTGTGATCCTTGAATAGGTCACAAAGGGCGGATCTGTGTCATCACCCGGCTCAAAATATGTGCTTATGTTTCTTGTTAGGGTCAGAGATGACACGGAGAAAATCCTCTTGTTGCTCTGGGACAAAAAGAAACCACAACTTTTTTAACATTGACATATGTTTAAATAATAATATCAATAATTGTATTAATAAATAGGCAGCACTATAAAACATATAGTGAGGATGAAGTCTTTCTAACAGCAGCCGCTGGGCAGTGGGTTGGCTGAGAAAGGATTAAATATTGTATGTAATTGATTATTGATGTTAATCCCTGAGAGGTGCNNNAGGGGGTCCCCCCCCCCCCCCCCAGTGCCCGCAATTTCTTCCGCTGCCTGTGCATTATGCATGCCTGAGTAGTTTGTGGTAGTTTTGTAAACCTGAAATAATAGAGGCCTTTGAGATGAAAGAACATCTGCTGTGGTTTTAGTTAGGGTTGTTCCCTGGACTATTTCTGGACAGTTGTACTAACTCCTCTGACTGACAACCTCATGGTGATGACATGTTGTTTTAAAATCCAATCCAATCCATCTGGTTCCATGTATTCATGAAACAAGAAATTATGTGTTCATTTGGATGGTGCATATTTTGATAACTTTTACCTGTACCTTTAATTAATGTAAAGAATAAATATTCTTCCACATATTTCATAAAATATGATCCAACAGAGCCTCGGAGTACCCAGAAGGTGTTGAATCCTACAATTTAGAATATAGGTTTGAGTCATACATACTTATAACACCTTCAGTAATATTTATGAAAAGAAGAGAAGAAGATGAAACTATACCTTGGTTTTTATAACACAGTCAGTTCAGTGTAAACACCGAAACAAACATCATCAGATTTTAGTGTTGGCACAAGGTAGCGAGGGTCGCACTCAGCTGATAAGAGCCTTTTACAGTCCACTGTACAGTGTTACATTGAGAAAAACACAAGGTATATTTGCTCACTTCGCCTGTGTTTATTACTTTTTATGGACACGGGCCAAGGAGCTCTCATCAATGCGGCCTGTAATTATGGCCGTGATTCTGTTGTGTTGACATGGGTACAAATGCAAGTCATCCAAATATCTGATCTGGACACTGTCACTGCCAAGCCTGATTACAACAGGTTTCATGACAAACAGGTTCAAGGCAACAGTGGCACATTCTGCTTGCCAAATGTTAAATACACCTAATATTGTCCAATTTGTGTGTCATCACGTGCAGAGCCAAATTCAGTTAATCGTTAACCTCTGTAGCCTCTTCTCCTATTCATCTCATAAGATATGAGCAGACATGCCGCCACATGCAAGGTACACATTGTTCGCGCCACCTTTTGTACAACATGGCAAAATGCTATTAACTCATCAGTGCCCAAATAAAATTAGATTAGGTCAGATTCAACTTTATTGTCATTACACACGTACAAGTACACAGCAACAGAATGCAGTTTAGCATCTAACCAGAAGTGCAATTACAAGTGAACAAATAAACAGTATATACAGATTCTAGAATAAAATGTTCAAGTTATACAGTCAATGACACTAAGAGGTAGCAGTTTTCTCTTCTCACACCAGCACTTTGACTGAAGTGAGATTTTCAGGACTCGCACTGGAGTGTAGATTGTGGAAGTCAATATTGTGTTGCTGTGTTTGACTTTGGATTTTGCACAATACAGTTATCTGCCTTTGTCCTCTTTGTGAAGCAGATGGTGGAACGACTGTTAATGAACGTGCTAAAAGTTATTATCAATAATAATTGATAATAATATCATGAATAACCACGATAATAATGATAATAATTGTTGGTTTTGGTCCTGTTTAAAGTTGCTTTGCTGCCACACGCTTCATTTTATTGTTGTTCTTCTACATAATTATAATCATATCATATAATCATATAATTATTCTATAATAATAATGGATATTAACTGTAATTCTTGATAATGATGTGATGCGAGGAAACCACTGAATAACACACATACGTGATAAAAGACTCTGGGCTTTGATGTGACATGTACCTGTATTTTAGAGTTAGCTTTCCTAGAAAGTCCCTCTCATGTAACAAGCCGTCATTTCGGCTTAAAACATGCGGGCGAAGCGGTGAACAATTCCAACAGCGGCTCTCTCGGCCCGGTGTGTTGATCGAACCGTGGAGGGGAGGAGGCGCCGTGCCTCCTTTTCTTTTTCATGAAAGGATGTTTCTAATCCTGGACACGTGACAGCGTGTGTGTGGTATATTCGAGACTGGTCGTGGACTCAGAGGACAGAGAGCAGAGAGCCGCGCCGCGTCGTGCACACCCGCCGACCCCTGCAGCCTGCACACGGTTATTTTCTTTCCGACTTCAGCTACAGTGTTGGCTAAGTTTGGAAGGGAGGAATAGGAGCCAGTGTCGCCTCGTCGCCTCTTCGCGTTGATTTTTTTTTTAAGTCGTTAAACGTCGGTGGTCGACTCGTTTTACGCAAAGAAAAAAAGAATCAACAGCAACAACAACAGCAGCTGCTGCACCGCTGAGCGGGTTACATCTGTCGACATGGAAACCCCTGCAGCCAAGAGGGCGTGTTGTGGTAGGTTCTTCTCCATGAACACGTTAGTGTCGTGGCATTGTGGGTGATGGAGCCCGTGCAACCCGTCCCAGCTCTCTCTCTGCCGTGGCTACGCTATATGACGCTATACTGACTGTGCCGTGAACCGGGTAGACCCGGGTAGACCCGGGTAGAGCGCTCTGTTATTGTTGTCATTCTCAGTGGAAGGTGTCCGACATGTAAAGCTCGGTCCGCGATGTCTGTATTTTAACAGAACATCAGCTGGAGGGCTGCAAGCCTCCAGTCTGAGCGGGACTTCGCTCGTCTCTGTGTGTGAACAGTGGTAAACAAAAATCACGTGACACAGGGACCCCCCCCCCTCTCTCTCTCTCTCCCAGATGTAGACCACCAGCTGTTGTCCGCCCTCTGGAATTTGTTTTGACAGCTAAACATTGTCTTTCTTTCTTACAGAATCCCTGCGCGATTTCTTCACGTCTACCAAATTCCTTATTTACATGGGCCATGCTCTGTCGACATGGGTGAGTGAATCACTTTGAGGAGAAACACATCGTGCGTGTGCATGTGTGTGATAAAAGGTCCCCAGGGGGGTTTCTAAAAGGAAATGTATGTCTAACATCTGGCCATCACTTTAGTCTTAACCCAACTGCTTTTACCAAAGTTCAAAAAGAAAATTTGTTTTGTTTAAGAACATTGTGTAAATCAAAAATGCCCTAAAATGAAAGGTCTAAACAAATCAAAGATCAAATATATTGCGTAAGTGCCACCTGAGGACAGCGTCTCTGCTGGCAGGCTATAAGGTTGCTCAGTCTCGACAGTAGAACTATTAGCTTACATGCCACCCTAGGTGACTAAATCTCCCTCCCTCACACACACATACACACACACACACTTTATCTGGTGATGCAGAAGTAATGAGTTAACTGATTACCATCTTAATGTATGATTCAGGTACTAACACGTTTTCCTTTTTTTTCATATTTGTAAAAAATGACGAATGACTTCAGGCACACGCACGCATACACACAAACACTTGACTCGTGATGTGTGGAATTGGAATTGACGGCGGTGGTGTTTTATCAAACAATGAAGGAGTCGGAAAGGAAACAATGGCAGCGTGTGGGGCCAGGTTAGGAGAGAATGTTTTGCCGTGAAGGGAAGAGGGCAGTGTTTCGCACTGATCACATGATGCTGATAAACCAGATCAGGCCTCAGAGCAAAGCATGTTTCACTTTTTTGACACATGTCAGAGCTTCAGTGTCACAGGTAACATCACAACTGTGAGAGCGATGAAAGGGAATTAATTCATAACAGCGACACAAGTGACACAGGCCAGTTAATAACTCCACTGTCAAAACACACTGTGCTGTGCCGTTTACTGCAGCCTTTATTTTTTATTATTATGTTGACATTTCGTTTGGAGCTTATATACTATTATTATATTTATAATCTTTTAGCAGTCTTTGTCAAGTGACACTGTCCGTGGTTCTGAAAGTGCCCCTTTTAATTTGATTTGTTTGATTTTGATGTTTATGATCGCAGCCCCAACGTATCCACATGACACTTTATTATAAAGAGTGAACTACCACAGAAGTGGTACCACAGAAGTGAAGATGGTGATGTCCTTTTAGCTCACAGGGAGGGTTCAGCTAATTTTCCAATTAAGCCTGAACCAAGTTTAATCCCCATTGTATTTCTCAGGGCGACCGAATGTGGAACTTTGCTGTGGCTGTTTTCCTGGTAGAGCTATATGGGAACAGCCTGCTGCTCACGGCCGTGTACGGGCTGGTGGTGGCAGGCTCCGTGCTGCTGCTGGGAGCCATCATCGGAGACTGGGTCGACAGAAATCCCAGACTCAAAGGTAAGGCAGCAAAACAGCGAGGCCAAGTCTAAAGCTCTTTGACAGATTGTAATCCCATGACTTTGGCTTCAAATTAGTCAGAGAAGCTTTGTGGGTGTCTTTATAGTTTCGCCTACAATTTTTTTCTTCCTCTCTCTCTCAAAAACAAACGCACCTCTTTTGGAATGTGCACCCAGAGGAATTAGGCAATGACACTATTAGATTAGATCGGGGGCCCTGGGGAATGTATCCAACTATCTTGTGGAAGCGCTAATGAACGATTTTTCTAGGAATCTGTTGTCCCTGATCACATCTCTGTCCCTAATGCCCATCATGGTGTCTCCACAGTGGCCCAGACCTCGCTGCTTGTCCAGAACAGTTGCGTCATCTTGTGTGGGATCCTCCTCATGGTTGTTTTCCAGTTCAAAGAACCGCTTATGAATCTCTACAGCGGGTGGATTCTGGTGAGAACCTCCCCCACCCCCACACCACCCTCGACACACTTTACTCTTTCAATGTGATCTTATGGGGCATTTCACATAAGGCATTTTCACCCCTTGTCCTCAAGTACAGAACTCTGACCCCTGAAACATGCTAACTTTTACTGATATGTGCTCCCACGTCAATATGATTTATGGCAACCTTACAGTTGTGTAGCTGAGAGAAAACAGAGCAGAGTTTGAAGATAGGTAGGGTGCGACTTATGAATACTAGTATAATACTGTGTAACATAGTAATGAGTGCTGAGTACTTGTGTCAGAATGTCAATGTGCTCATGGGTGTCGTGTATGCGAGATGGTCTCTTGTTCATTCCTGAGCCTGAAGGAATAATTCAGCCGTTAGAAAACAAAGCTGACTGTGGCACAATCGCAGTGTCTTAAAACAAAGATCTGGATCAGAATCTGCTGCTAACTGAGACGGAGGTGCTGAGGGCCAGAGTAGATGGTTACCGTCCGTCATGGTGGAGTTGAAACAAAGGCTCTCTGTTGAGTGTGTGCAAATGCGCTCTGAATTTATGGGACACCCTCGAGTTTCCCAAGAAAGGTGAGGGTTCACCATTTGAGTCTGGAGTGTGTGTGTGTGTGTGTGTGTCGTTGAAGAAAGTAGGGTGAAACAGGAGATCAAGTGTCTCGTTGAAGACTGAGTAGTCAGCAGGTCCTTCACGGCCTGTCACATGACACGCGGAGAGAGCGGGCAAGGGAGGAATGCGGCCGGGCCTGTTGAAAAATGTTTTCTGTTCTGTTCAGTTGCCTTACAGTGTACATACAGCTCAGCAAACAACAACCAATGGCCTGTGTCTTCACAAATAGACAATTTCTAGATTAAATCATACACATGTTTTAATAGCCTAGACGTCCTTATTGCCGCTGCAGCCGAGCCTACATGTTGACTGTATAGAGAAGTTGAACTGTTTATCTGCAAGCGGCAGCATTCACAGAACAATATAGATTTGTTTCACAGGAAACTATTGATTTTTTAATTTTAAATGTGTTGATTGTTTTACCATCCATTTTACCATGAAACTGAAAAAGATCAAAAATGAACATGTGTATTCATCTTCATCTTTTAGTACTTAACATCTATTTGTAAATGAAGACATGCTAAAATATATATATATATCCACTGGAGTTTCTTCAAACATCTGAGACTGTGAGTGTGTGTGGAGCCCTAGGGCACAGAGGAATAACACACACCACACTTATAACTGGGATGTATTTGTTTTGTTTTTACAGGGTTTAGATCTGTGACTTTAATGACATAATATATACATAATAGATGTATTTATTTGTTTTTTAGACCGTTTGCTACATTCTGGTCATCACCATTGCCAACATCGCCAACCTTGCCAGCACTGCGACCTCCATCACCATACAGAGGGACTGGGTTGTGGTTGTGGCAGGTCAGGACAGCAGCAACTTGGCAGGTCAGTGTTTCTTACCTGCTGCATTGAGTGGATGCAGCATGTGACCTGTTATCAGATATCCTCAGTGTGGCAGACTTTGAGTCCTCGATGCTGACTCACTCTCGGTTTTACCTTTTATGTCCCTGCTGTTTCTCCTGTGAGTTCAAGCCATTTAAAAGATTTGATCACACTTAATCATAATCAATCATAACACCCATGAACATGGTGACCTATTCACTGTCGCATATAAATGTGTAAAACCAATGTAACAGGCACAATAATGGGCCACTAAAAACATTTTCTAGCCATTCATCCAGTAATATTCTGCTGCATCTCTTGTATCAAACAGACATGAACGCCACAGTGCGGATTATTGACCAGCTGACCAACATCCTGGCTCCCATGTTGGTGGGCCAGATCATGTCTTTTGGCTCCCATTTCATTGGCTGTGGCTTCATCTCTGGCTGGAACCTGTGCTCCATGTGTCTGGAGTATGCTCTGCTGTGGAAGGTCTACCAGAAGACACCGGCGCTGGCTGTGAAGGCTGGACAAAAAGAGCAGCAGCAGGAGCTGAAACAGCTCAGTCCCCAGAAAGGTAGCCACAAGGACCTTGTGTTCATATTGAACTCCAGTTTCTTCAAACATCTGTCTGTCTGTGGAAAGTATAACTTCGGAACTGTTTATCGTTTCACTAACTTCACACTTTGCAGTTTCCTGCAATTTGGGCAAAGACATTCACAGAGTCTGGCTATTTGTCTTCAAAGTAAAAGTGTATTTTATTGTTCAAGTCAAAAGTTGGGAACTTTGGTCTGATCATTGTATTGGTTGCAATTCATGTAACTTAACTTTTCACCATAGACTGCTAATGTGAGTTTTGAGAGTTTCTCTCGTGTGTTATTTTTAACTCACTGAATCTTTCCCTTCCTCAACCATCTCCATTCCTGTTGCAGATTTAGAGAATGGCCAGAGTCCTGAGGAATCATCTCAGCCTCTTATGAATGAAGCCTCAGTGGTGGCCAAGCCTGACGCCCCCAAGGAGCGGGGCTGTTGCTACCAAGCGACAGAACCTCTGCGCACCCTTAAGTCCGGCTGGGTGGCGTACTACAACCAGAACATCTTTTTCGCTGGCATGTCCCTGGCTTTCCTCTACATGACGGTGCTGGGGTTCGACTGCATCACCACAGGCTATGCCTATACCCAGGGCCTCAACGGCTCAGTGCTCAGCCTACTGATGGGGGCCTCGGCCGTGTTCGGTATCTTCGGCACTGTCGCCTTCACTTGGGTCCGCAAGAAATTTGGCTTGATCCGCACGGGCTTCATCTCGGGCATTGCTCAGCTGTCATGCCTCATGATGTGCGTCGCTTCCGTGTTCACTCCGGGGAGCCCCTTCAACCTCAGTGTCTCACCCTTCGAGGACATTTACAGCCACTTAGTCGGAGAGAAGACCCTGCCCGATAGTGAACTAACCAGTGTTCACATGAATGTAAATGCCACTTTTGCTGCACCGGCTGAGGAGTTAGCACCTCCGCAGTCCTACATATCTGTCAGTCTGCTATTTGCTGGCGTGATTGCTGCTAGAGTTGGTGAGTAGTGTGGTTCTCATTGATTTTCTTTTCATTATATTACTTTAAAGATCCAAAGTGCAAGCCATCATAGATTGCCATCGGAGTAAATGGTGCAAAGTCTACACTGATGTTTAGTTTATGTATGAGAGAGAACATTTGCATGCGTAATGTGCATGCTTTCTTGGAATGCTCACTTCCTTTCATAACACAATAAAAAGGCCAACTTATGACTTCCTAAAGTTGACTCAAGCAAGTTCTCGCGGGTCCACAGGTTGAACTTTTTCATAAGTCACTGTAATCTCACAGCGGATCCAAGCATTTGTCAGAGCATTATCAGCAACCTTTGATGCCAATAATGTGTCCTGATAATTGCTGCTACAGCTACTGTTGAGTTCTAAGTCATTTTAATGTGGTTGTAAAAATGCCATTAGGACTGACTGTTACGTCTCTCTGCTGCAGGCCTGTGGTCTTTTGACCTGACAGTGACCCAGCTGATCCAGGAGAATGTAATCGAGTCGGAACGAGGTGTGATCAACGGCGTCCAAAACTCCATGAATTACCTCTTAGACCTGCTGCACTTCATCATGGTGATTCTGGCCCCGAACCCCGAGGCCTTCGGCCTGCTGGTCATCATCTCCGTCTCTTTTGTGGCCATGGGTCACGCAATGTACTTTAGGTTTGCCTTCAAGAGCCTGGGCACCCGCCTCTTTGTCTGCTTCTCGCCGGAGCAGAAAGTAGAGACGGTAGATAGCCCCTCACTTCCTACCACCGTCTAACCCCAGCAAAGAAACTCTGTCCTCGGTACATAGTTCAAAAGCCTTTCCCCCTCCCTGCATCTTGTTTATCAAACTAACAACAAAGCTTGTAGCCGGCAGAATGCTAATGCTAACATCAGCCATTAACATGCAATAAATGTAAAGCATTAATCGAGAATGGGAAAACGTGACTAGAGCTTACAGTTTATATAGAGCAAAGTATATAGTAAGAATCGTAGGTAATGCAGGGTGTCTCTTTTCAAGTCTGAGAAGTGGAGGAGAGTCTCAGCCTCTCCTCTATCGGACCATGCTCTCATGTGGATCCAAGGCTTGTGGCTCCATTTTTGGTATTTTTAAAGAAACCAGAAGGAATATTCTCCTGCCAGGATTGAGGATTACTGTTTATTTGTAAATGGTGCTTCAACTAACAAAAGGGCAAAAAGAGGGCGAGATGTTGATGGGAAGCAGGCGCTGAGGCTGGAATACAGGTGTGCGTGGGTGACTGTGTCCTAGATTCTGACGGACCGCATCCTTCATTGTTAACACAAGCCCTTCAGTGACGGCATTGGTGCTTTGGCTACATTTGCTAGCGGTTCTCCGGTAGCCTTCTCCTACTCGTGTCAGCTTACAGATACATGCATGAAGAGCAGGTCATGTGCATCTTGTTATCTGACCAAACGCCAAACTGGGATCCAGTCTCTTTAATGCATGGTTATAAGGGTTATGCAACTAATTGTATTTATTCAGGAAATGCAGACGGTGTTGTTTTTTTTTTATAGGAATTGTATCATCAGTATTGTGTTGTGGGCTCATGATTGTGCCATAATAGACAAATGGTAAATTCTATGCACCCTTGTCAATAGTCATCTCACTTACCAAAGTCAAGTCCACACGTGGCAAAAAAGGAAGTGAGGGAAACCAGTTATCTGTCTGAAGCATTCCAAATATATTCATCAGGTGACAGTAGAGTAGCTTCACTAATGCTTCCAATAACTCAAGAGTACCCGAATACTGTTAACCCACTTTGAGATTGTACTTAATTTTTTTTCTCTCTGCTAGTTTAAATGAATAGACCCATTAACGTCACCTTGTGATTTTTATGTTTCATGAGTTTTCTGTGGTGATTTCCTTTTCTAATCATGATTGTTGTTACATGGGCACTTTAAGTGATTGACATCTGTCATTACACCCAATGCGTGATCAGGTATATGATCAATATTTTTGCACAAGGCTGAAGTCCTGACTCCCCCATCCCCATCCCCCTGCACGATCATTTTTCAACCATGTATAGCCGCCCCCTCTCAGTTTGTTCAGGTGCTGTGCTGTGGAATGGCTCCTTCTAACAGGCACATATTGCTACGCTCAGCACCAGACAGTTCATGTGGAAATACTGGACCAGACCCTGTGGAAAAGTCTGAAAACACCCCAACTTTATCCTCTAGAACTCAGCCAGGGCTTTCACTCTTATTGCTCCAAGCTTCCGCAGTGAAGGAGACTTTTTTTTTTTTTTTTTTTTACCAAAGTCAATGCTCAGTCTTCTGTGGACGTCTTTGGCTTTGTAGCACCAGTGTCAAACATCAATGTAACAGTACCTCAAGAAAGTGCATAGTGGCTTATTGGCAAGCTATTTTTCCTGTGAAGTGATTTAACTAAACTTTCAAATCACTGACCCTGGCAAAGTAGCCTCTCTTAAATGTTTGTATCTGTCAGTTCCCCCCTTCAGTAATTTCTGATGCCTTACAATAAGCTGTTGAACGCACACATACATCAAGGATAAGCAGCCACACCCTATCCATTTAAATGAGTAGCCGTTTTCTGGGAAATGGGGGGGTTAAATATTTGCGTTGGCCCCAGAGGTACTGGCAGCAGGTGTGGGGAAACAGAGGGTTTCTTTATAGCTGTTAAACCTCATGAAAGTGGGTCGAAGACAGAGGTGCTGAGTCAGGTGGGCCTTGAGTTGAGGACCCACCAGGAACAGAGCTTCATTTCCAAGTTCCAACCAGGTTTAATGTAACCTCAAACTCAGGCTGGGCATCAGAGCCGCACCAGAACGGCCAGTTTACTAATTCAGGAATATCACACATGGCCATACATTCTACTGTAAATAAATGTCAAGAATACTATTGTAAAATGTAAAAAAAAAAAACAAAACAAAAACATTGTGTATACTGTGTTGTGCTGTTTGTCTGAAAACCTGTTTTTTTTTTTACTTGTTTTATATACCTATTGTTAACATTGTATGTCAAATTGAGGTTTCCTAAAGATTTTTTAAATTTACATAACAAATTACCGAATATCATCTGTCTCACGCACACACACACACACCAGTGTTATCGTCCAATAGGCAAAAGCCTCCAATCATAAATGGAATCAAATTCTTTTTTTTTTTTATGTAATAGTTGCACTCCACTCGATATGAGGGTGTTGCCACTGTTTGTACTGCATGAAGACTTTTGAATAAAGAAAGCCTTTACAATCACCTGTGTGTGTGTGTTTGAACTGTGGATTTTGTTGCCTGGTTTCTCAGCTTCACTTTTGGGCTTGGTTGCTGATGTGTGTCCACATACCACAGTCGAGTCAGCTGCTAATTTCCTCCGGTGTTAGAGTGACCGGCTGTGAGCTGAGCTGGATGATCTGGTCTTGCATGCCTGCGTTAAACACAAAGACTGACCTGGTTTTGTACAACACAATCGACAGGTGCTTGGCTTCAGGCATGTCAGTCGCTGCCATTTGCATCTTTTTGATCATTTTGTTGCATTTCAAGATAATCTCCAATGGTTTTAGTCACATTTTGATGCGCAAAAGCATCGCCAGGTCATATCAGGAGCTTGCACCATATTTAGAGGTTTGCATAACCCGCAGCACCAATCCACTCCTCATTAGTAAAGCAGCTCACAAATACAATGGGATCTTATTGAATCTGGAGGCATTTTAAGAATCATTCACATTTATAACCTCTTTCTTTAATTATAGACAATGGGGATTATTCTGTCTTGATCAATATCCATTTAAAAAGCCCTGAGCACATTTTGACAATAAGGCAATTTAAATATATGTATTTATGTGAACACATGATTTTTTTAAATTTTTTACAAAGGCAGAAATGCGACGTAACAGTCAGGTGCAAATGTTTCCACATAAGCTGCGAGTGTGGCTCCTGCTCACGCGTCCAACATACCCTCTTAGAGCCAAGCACTAGGTCACAAGGACACTGACGAAGTCCAAAGTCTACACACTAAAGTGAACTGAGATTGCAGATAAGTGCTTACAATAGAGATATGTCTTCCTTATACTATGGAGATCCTTTAATAAGCACTTCAAAAAAATGCATGTTCATGTCTAGTCAGCATATTCCGCTGAGACCCCTGCGTTCACATATTTCTCAGGGGCCAGCAGGCAACTGTAAAGTCATAGTGAGATCAGAGGATGGACCAGAGCTGCTGATAGGGACAGTTGGCTGTGAGAGGCTTAAACATAACTCGATTTCAGTTGGAGGCATATGGGCCATATTGTCACCTGAGAGATGGACCTGTGGACATGACAAATGTTTAACATTACATTAGTAGCTTAGACTTTCAACCTGGTACTTTCTGATCTGTGACAATATAGTGACAACGCTTTCTTCAATTCATAAAACTGGACCTGCCTTACAGGCGGGGCTCATATCAAGTCATTAAAAGTGACAGATAAACCGTTAGTGGCGTGATAAGGATACATAGGGTGACCCAGTTTGATCGCCAAAGCTCTTGAATGGACTGAATCAGACACGACTCCAGCAGTTCTACCTTTGATTCAATTGTATCGTGTCTCCAGTTTATAACACTGATAACATTACCATGGCACTTCAAGGTCCTGGTGGTGGCACAAGAACAATTTACTGTTCATTATTTCTTCTGAAAGCAAACAATGATGTCATAATCAGACAGACAATGTGAGGTACGGATTTGAAGACGTTGTCCACGTCCTGTTGCACGCGATCATTTCTGAATGGCACATATGGTGTAGATGTGTGTCACAGTTCATCAGCTTATACAACATTCGAAGCGGCCACCAGTTTACTTTGCGTTACATCACGGAACGAGGACAAAAGAAAAAGACTAATTGTGGTTAGTTTAATGTAAAAAGGACCATTAGACCTAAGAGTGTGTTAGGTTTATAAAAAAAAAAAAAAAACTAAACAAAAAATCAAACCAAAACCACACAGGGAAGACTTTATTTTAACAGTGATGTTAATATTCAAGAGTCCATGTAAAACTTTTTTCTTAAAAAAGGTCTTAATTATTGAAGAAAAACATGAACACAACATGAAAAATAATCTATGGTGAAGTGTACAGACACTTCATGTGACTGTTCAAGGTCACATTCACGTGTCTAGAATGTGCAAGAGCCAGCTGTGGTCGAGTTTTTTCACTCTCCGCAGTTCCCTAACCTGGGCTTTTGTCAGAGGGGGGGCCGTGTCCTCAGTGACAGTGCTTTCAAACAGCTCTAATCCAGCTCTTGCTATGCGGGGTTCCATTTCCTCATCTGAGTTCTCTTTGTCGCTTTCCATTTCCTCCTCTGCATGTTTGTTTTCTTCCCTGAAGTCATAAGAACAAATGTGGGGAGAACGGGATGCCATGGCTGCATGTTTTCCGAGACAAAACCAGAACAGACAAGACAAAAGCTCACTGTTGGAAATGATCTGAATGTGCTGAATCATGAGAAGCCAAAGTTCCAGAAGTGCTTTGTCATTTCAGACAACATTATCAGACCTACAGTGTTCAATTAGGACACTCATATATATTTTCTGAACCTTTTGTTGTTTATAATAGGTTTTCATAATGGCTCAAGATGTTATTAATCAATTACTGATACTGTCCAGTCAGTTTTAGGACTTTGCTAGTGTTTAGTGGTGGATTCATTAAAAGATAATTAGGCATAACTGTTCAGAGAATTCTTGGATTTCTGAGCATTGTGGAATACTGACCTGGTGTCTGTGACGGAGATGAGAAGAGACTGTACAAACATCGAGCAGAGGAAAGAGGTGGAGGGCAGGACATGGGCTGGGGTCTGCAGAAGCTGTCAGAAAGACAAGGTTTAACCAACTGGAAACTGACTTATCAGGATAAAGTGTTGCTGTTTTTTTCTTTTCATACAAAGCTCTGAAAATGGAAATAAATTAATAAACGTACAATTTTAAGATCTAGAAATGTTTCATTTATTCAAGCAATCTTACCGTATACAGTGAATATAAAGGGGTGTTGTGCTACGCAGACTGAAGTCCCCTGAGACAAATGTGCGTTACAATAATAAAAATGTCTTCATTCACACGGGACTGAATTACTGACCTCCTTGATGGCAACAGAGCCTTGTGGCAGAGATGTCCTCTCTGCAGACAGGGCGCTCAGTGTGTCTTGATTCTCTTGCTGCTGCCGGTGTTTCCCCAGCAACAGAGAGAATGGTGTCATGGCGATACTGTCATCAATCACCAGCTAGAAGTGGGGGGAGGAACACAAGCACGGTCAGGGGACAAAGGTCTGCAGTTTAGGGTGGGGGGGAAATCATACACACAGCTAATTTACTGACTACAAGCAAAAGACTCGCGCTATACAGATGTTCCACTTGGTGAGCATGAGGAGCTAACTGCTGGCTATCAGAGAACACTGCTGTAAACATCCTCCAAGAGAAGGAGCATCAGTTTTTTAGAAGCCGGCCAGAAGAACCCGATACTGTCCGATACTTAGCCGGGATTGTTCCACATGTGACTGTACCTGTTTGCTGGAAGCCATCAGTTTGTCCTCCTCTGCTTTGGTGCTGAACGTCATGAGGTCCTGCAAAATAAGTCACCTGCATGAATGTGCAAACGTAGCTACATTTTAACTCAGCATCACATGCATCTAGAATTGGGCCTGGGAACAGACAAATAACAGATTGGAAATTTTTGCACGCTATAAATGTTGTTTATGCCTTTCTGTTTATGAGTTTTTAGGGCAGGAGATGAAAACACAACTGTTATCTTATCACCAGATAGATTATGAAGTAGGCCTCTGTGGGCCAATAAATTATAAATATGCCACCAGAGTGAAACCTGCAAGTGGAGCCCTCCCCTTGGACCAGCGACTGCAATTCCAAACACTGCTCAAAGCACAGTGAGGAAAGTTATCACAGACAAATTCTATGGGAACCCCTGTGAGGTTGTCGTCTTTACCATGTGCTGAGTGAGGAAGTAGAGCTGAGAGTAGTTGAGCCACTGGCTGCTCTCCTCACAGCTCTCCAGCATCTCCTCCCTGGGAGCGAAGACCGCCCGAGTCACCTTCCCTGAACACACAGCCTTATGGGAAAACACTGGGCGGGGCTCGTTGGGCTTAAAAACAAATACTGAAAGAGAGAAGAAAAAAAAAACTTGCTGATCAGGTCAAGCTACTATTTGATTCCTAAAAACATTTCTTCTGTGTGCTTTGAGAAGCGAGTTTATAAACATAGATTTGAGTGGCGATATTGTGGCTTACAGTCAGTGGATCCAGCCTGAGAGCAGAAGGCAGCTATATTCTCAGAGAGAGGGTCTGCCAGAAGAAGGTTGGTCTCCATGACAGTGCTCCACTCCACTGTCAGACAGGACGGAGGAATACAGAAGAAGAGAATCAGTTTTAAGTAATTGCTAATGAATGCATGCATGTCCATATTTTATTCTTGTACAAGTACACGAGTGGCCTCACAGGAGCAGGTGAGGAGGTTCCAGCAGCAAAGCAGGTTTTTCGCAGTGGCTCCCAGCAGATACTTGGAACAGCTTTGTCGCCCAAAACAAAGTTGCCTGAAGGCGAAACAAAGTTGTAAGTTTGCCTGCGACTGAGAAGAATCCTAAGTACATCCCCCTACCGCCAAGCTCCGCACATATTTCACAGGATTAGCGTTTGAAGAGTTTTTCCGCTTTGAGAGCTTCAAATGGGGAACATGTAAGCAGGGTCTGAACACCCACTGAGCCAATGAGAGATGAATCAACGATGTCCAGCTTTTCAGCCTTCAAATTCCTGCCCTCGACAATGGTCATTCCCATGAACAAAAAGATATATAACTACTAGTAAATGTGTTTCACGAACGCTAGGACATCCAGCTAAGGAATAAATTCCATAAGTTACAAGTGGAGTAGGTGGTTGACCCAGCTCCACACATCCAGAGGTGGTAGTTATGTAAGGGGCACTTTGCAGCTGTCACAACGGTTGACTTCATTTACTAAATAAAACACCAACCACCTGCACACTAGAAGAGGTCGTCTGCTCGACAGCCATTGGATTATTAGGAGACCTTTGTTTATGCTGTAGACATTTTCCCTACTTTGCATTTACAGTTTACAGTAGAGACCACTGCTTTTGGAATGACCCAGCATTCTTAGCTTATTTAAGAATAGAAAAAAACTAGCAACAGCAGTTTTGTGTCCTCGTTGACCTGGGAGGCCCCCCTTCAGCAGGAGGGGCAAACGCCAACATTTTTGAGAGTCAAGCAACGTTGCGAAACTTGCATTCCGTCCTGCGTTCAGCTGGCCCACGAGCAGCGCTACTTCTGCTCAGGGTGGGTGCATCCTGTCTGCGGTGAAAAATGACCTTCTGAAGCCATGTGTGTTGAAAGGTCATTTAACTGCTCAAAGATGTCCACCAGGAAGGAGGTTGACGGGCTATCAGCCAGACTCAAACAGATATTGTGCTGTGTTTTAACAAACCACTGTCAGGTATTTGCCATTTATTTCAGATTCATCTTAAAATTAAAATGACAGATTCTCTCCTGCCCTTTCTTGTCAGCCAAATTTGTCTTGAGTTCCACAATATGAAACAGATTTTAAATTATGGGCAGTAGTATTCTAATACTACTTTCTTTGTGCTCTCAACACAGTCTGTTCTTAGTGGCATGTATTGAATAAAGAAACTGGAATTAGTAGAATCGTCCCTTGAGTTTGTGTGTGTGTATATATTTGTGTGCATATTTGTGCACTGACCTAATAGCACCTGGCGGCTGGGACAGAGTGGTCAGGAGCTCCCAGGAGGACGGGCTCCACACAGTCACCACCTCCTGAAAGCTGACAGCCAACAAAGAGCCATCGGCTGAGAAGCAGCAGCACTCAGGTACCAGCCCGTGATAGGCCCCGACAAAATCACACGACCAGGAAGAACCTTCATCTGAGAGCGGACAGTGGTTGATTAGTGATAATACAATACAAGATAAATTTGGTAAAAGATTCAACTGATTCCATGGTGACTTAAAACATGCAGGGGTGCAGACCAATACATTTGGAAGAATCCTCCTATGAGCCATTATGGGTCGATACATTAATATATCACACATTCAAGAGCAAACAGGGAAGCCATATGGTCTGTGTTTATACAGAGCCTTACTAGTCTTCATCATCACTCAAGGAGCTTTACTGTACAGTGCAGCACTTTCAAGGCCACAAACTGCCGGCAGTTATCGTGGACAATCTGAGGCTCAATATCCTGCCTAAGGAAATTTTAGCATGCAGAATTGAAGACTGCCTATTATATAAGATATGGCTTGTATTTAAGTTGTTAAGTTGTACATTGGGGCTGCACTTATCGGATATTTTTGTATTGAATAATCTATAGATTATTTAAAGATTAAAGATTCAATTCATCTAATGATTAATTACTTAACAATCAGATTTATTTGTCAAAAATTGAAATGTTGTGTCATTTCTGCATTTATTTAATCATCTTCTCCGAGACACAAAGCAACTGCAAGTCATTATTCCACAAAAACTAGCCCTAGAATTAACACCAAAAATAAAGTAGGCCGCAAGATAAAAGTGGTAGAAGTGGATGTACGATAAAACAGTGAAAGTCAGGCTTTTGGTTGAACCGATTTTCAGGAACAGAGCCCGAGTACTCACCCTGTGTGTGGGCTGGTACAGCTAGCTGCCAGGCTTTGAAGTGTCCATCCTTGCTGGTGGAAACCAGCACGGTGGTCTGGGTGTCAGCGGCGTGGCAGAAGCACATGTCTGTAATCCGTGCCTCGTGGGGGGCCGCGATGGTCGTGTTCAGCACAAAACTGCAAGAAACACGGTAAGCATCGTTCAGGGTTGTGGTTTGGGATGAAGATGAAAAAATGATGTTATGTCTAAGGCTTCAGTTAATATTACTACTAAAAATATTTGTTATGGGCTCTAAAATAATTACCATACCACAGTTGTATGCCTTACCTCTGTGTTTGCTCATCGAACGCCCACAGTTTCAAATTGAGCTCCAGCTCGGCTGCCTTCTGTTGTCTTTCTTCCACTGTTGCGAGCCAGTCTCCAGAGGCAGTGAAGGCCGCCTTGACCACCTCAAACTGCTGCAGACCCTCCTCATGAATGTACTCCTGCTGCACAATGTCCAGCTGCACAAAACACACAAGATGACCTCAGAACTTGATGATATGACTAAATTAAATGAAGGTGCTGCTGTGGTGTTGACTGGGCATATGAATCAGAAAAAATGGTCTAAAACTTGCTCTTGAGTTTGTATGGCATCTTAAACTCGGAGTGTGTATACAGCCGTGTGCTTACATTGTACAGCAGTTTGTCTCTTTGGAGAGAGTAAAACTGCAGATGGCCAGGCTTGCCGTTCAAAACCATTGCTTTGCTGTGTGGGTCCACCATCAAATCCGTCCTCACCCCGTCTCCTGCACCAAGACAGAAAACAGTCAGTCAGTTAAATAACAGCTTACAAATTGTTTTTTGTCTCTTTTTGTTTTCCGTATTAAGGAACAAAAGTTGATGTGAAAGAAGCACAATGGCTTTACAGGACAGTTTAATTTTCTATATTTATACATCCTCGGATTATAATAGTGTCAGCAAGTTAGGGGACTGGTGTATTAGTTTAAATAATAACATAGGAGAGTTCAACATGCAATTTGTAACCACTAGACGATCCCCATTCAAAATGACAGCAAAAGTCCTAGTTTGATGACATTGTAACGCAGTGTGGGATCATGGTTCTGAGATGAGGACATGTAATAAGGTTTATTTCATGAATATCGGGACATTACAGCAGAGATCAAAGGTTACCAAACTAAAACATGTTACCTTGAATACAATTGGGGTTTGAACTTTGTTGAAAACATTTTGGCAAAACTAAGTACCCAGTTCAGTGTATATCTTGTTGTTGGTAAACATTAGAATAAAGAACCGTTTAGGTCCTTTAAAGCTTCTTCTACAATAGAGAACACATTGCTCTGAGACAAGCCGGGTATGTCTGTTTGTACCGGTCCAAACTTGCACTCACCTTTGACCAGGCCTTGGATGACAGCTGATACTTTCACACAGCTCTGGATGATAGTGATCTCTGAAATGACAAAGACATTGGTTTTAATTTATTTTGCGTTCCTCTTAATTCTGTTCTATCAATTTCAGCTCAATGCAGAGAAAAACTCCTTACTGTTGTCACTGTGTGAGGTGCAGAAGAGTGCTCCATCGGGAGAGACGGCTATGTGTGTGATGGCAGCACCGAGGCGGGGCAGGAAGTCCTTCTGGCTCTCTTGGTTGTATCGCCATTGGACAAGCACCGACTCCACGCCTCCGCTCAGCAGGTTGGTACCTGTTCAAACAAACCAGACGTATAAACGAAAAATAAAACAGCTACGTTGTGTTTAATCTGATCGGACGGCAAAGCCATGGCTGACGTGTGTACCTTCTGGGGTGAAGCACAGTGAGCCCACAGCACCATGGTGCCAATGCAGCGTGGAGTATGTGTACTCCTTCTTGTGGATGAAGTTTCTCCTTAAAGGGTAAAAGCACAGTGAAGTTTTACCCTCACCAGATACTGTATACAAATCACTTAAATGGTTCCATTAGCACATAAAAGCTAACTTTTCAAAACAAAGGGGCAGCAGCTGATTAGTCTAATCAATTGTTTAGAATATTCATCATATGGGATGAAATCGTATATGCTTCATTTACCACAGGCGGATCTTTCCATCCTCATGCCCGGTGGCAATACAGTCATCTTTTGGGTGACACGCAACGCATGTGAATGTGTTCTTTCCGCCCTTCTTGTTGTCTTCTTTGAGGAAAAACCTAACAGCGCACACACAGACATTTAACATCCTCATGACTTTGAGGGAACTTGTAGGTTTGTACATCTTGGGTTGCATGATTATTTGTCATCCATAACAACTTCACTTTTTTTAATTAATTCATAATCAAAGCTGTAAATGAGCTGCTATTTTACCTTTAACACTGAAACAGACATTTATTTTCTGATACTCTGGCTTACCTGTATGATTTCTGCTTCTTGAAGAAGAAGACCTCCAGCTGCTGACCTTCAGCTGAAGCAATATACTCCCCCTGTGAGAATGATAACATTTGCTTACTACCACGCACCAGCTGGATCTCAATTTTAGAAGGTTAAGCCAGAACTGCCCTGGAGTCTTGAAGTGTGGTTTGTCCCATTTCCCAACAAATGGAACTATGCTCATAGAAGATTATCTGTGAGGCCAAGATTTTGTTTTTGGATGGAAAAAAAACCTCAGTCTGAATTAAAGCTGTATTTATGTTGCATGGCCAATGCGTTAAAACAATTTTGACACTAGAGAAAAAAAAATTACTCGCATTTTTTGCAAATAGATCGCTTTTAGCTTATTCTAACACACTGTGGAAAGGTTACTCAGTATGGGACAGGGTATGCGCGTGTGAGAGATGGTGTGTGCGTACCCCTCTACCAAAGGCGATGGCTGAGGGCTTTGGGCTGACGCCTTGAAGCACAGCGGACAACTCTCGGGCCTCTACCAACTGTTCGCCACTCTGCGGCAGTTGAACCGCAACCAGCTGGAACAACTCTGTGCACGTACAGACAAAAAGCACACGCATAAGCACACAGTCAAAAATCTGCCTAATACACACTTTTCCCCAGTGACCTCCTACCCAGTTTCTACTTTGCACATGCTCAAACCCCTCTGAGATGGAATGTATCTAGTGACTCCTGCAGGTACAAAAAGGGTTATGTAGTTGAAAGCAGCATCCCCTGGTCTGGCATGATGACACTAGAGCCTAGCTGCTGAATCGGACTGTAGGACATCATCATAGTATTTACAAATTCAAAATAAATTTTGTTTAATAATACCAACAACATCACTCAGTTTTAAAATAGATTTCAAGAATTATTGATCCCATGTATCTGTACACAGCCTAACATCCTCAGGTGGAGCGTGGCTTGCTGTTCCAAGGTCAAGGTTTAAAAAGTTGACCATGCCTCTGCTATCAGGGCTCATTGGCTTTGGAACAGCCCAGAGGAGGAGATAAGGCTTGCAGTTATGTACTTGATTGTATTTGATACTGTTATGTGTCATTTTCTATTCACATTATTGCAGTCTTGTTCTTTTCCTTTCTCTTGGTTTCACATGGCTCAATGAGTGAGTTTAAGATAGGTAAGGTTTTACATGCACAATGAAATCAATATCATTATCTACACTAACTTTCTTCAGTCAGAGAGTGTGTAAATGAGGCAGCTGAGCCAAAAAACACAAGTTACCACAATCAACATACCTGATCTTCTGTGTACAACAATAAAGATGACTCCTGCGTGGTTTGCAGATGTATAGATGGAGTAAATTGGTAATCCGATCACATAAGTCTGGAAGAGATCACACAGCTGTCACTCCACTTGTCCTTCGCTACTATATAGCTGCATGTAAAGATGACCTCAGTGTTGGGAAGGGCTCTCAGAACACAATGAATAAATGATTCAATGTCACTCACAGAAATTTAAAGACAACGTGGACAGGGTGTGCATGTAGGTGCTGGAAAGGGCGAGCCACAGTAGAGCAAACAGATAACAGAAACTAATACAAGAATCAAATTGTACCTTAATGAGGATGCCATCTGTGAAGTCCCAGAGTCGGACAGTGCCATCTAATGAGCAAGAGTAGACCTGCAACAAGACAAAAAAATCAGCAAAGGAGAAGAAAGGGAATGTGTGTTTATGTTTGGATTATCACACATTCACAGCAAAATAATACTATTAGTCACATTTCTGTTCTCTTAAAAAACAAGACTTGTTCTCACCTGCACCCCAAGTAAAACCTACTCAGGATTTAGTATTTTATAAACATCAGAAAGGACTCTGCAATTGAAACAATGGGCTATGGCCCAGATAAACCTGTATCTTCAATCCTTGTAGGATATTAGGAAATTAAATGAAGTGTTGTTTATTAACAAGCAGTCAAACTGGATGTTTGTGGCTGTGTTCTTTAAGATAAGAACAGGGTTATGCTTGAGAAGGTCTCAGTAGAAGAGGTCATGGCCCTGCTCTCCGTGTGATGGAGTCGTGTTGTAAACAGTCGAGATGAGCATACCTGCAGGTGGTTGGAGGGTCTGAGCAGCACTCCTGTCACCAGGCCGGTGTGGCCCCGCAGGTCGTGGATACACTCCTCAGTGGAGGTGCTGAACACCTTCACACATTCCCCCGAGGCGCAAAGGAGGAAGCTGCAGCAACGACAACACACAGTAAACACGAGGAGCTTTCACCTTACAGACAGAGCCTGACCCTCGGTTATTCACGCGCTCTACACAGCTGTGAGACAAACCGAGGATACTGCTGTAAACAGTAGCGGAAAAATCAGCAGCGTGTGTTGCTAGCGCTAACGGCTAGCTCACTCTATTGAAAATAGAAACTTAAAACGGCGCGAGAACACACTTCATCCATTAAGATATAAAGTGGCATTGCAAATACACACACAGACCTCGAGTCGTTACTGATGACAGGCTGCGTGGAGTTTATTTTGCTGCCACCTCGGTGAACCACGCGGACATCCCCGTGTTCATCCATGTTTTCACCGAAGTCAACTTTTACCTTTGAACTCCGACCCTTCCTCGTTGTGTTTATGCGCCGCTGATGTCGCCAGTTTGATGACGCTGCACTGCCACCTGCTGGATTGGAGTAGAAGGGCTGGCCTTGAAATGGATGTTTTTATAGGGGGGCGTGGCTGAGCAATGGACCAAACCACTATGAGGCAATGAGAGAGGGGGGGAATCTATAGAGTCAAAACACTAAATGTTATGTCTGTACATGAGAAACAAGATTTCAGTGGATATTATATTGCTACTTCTAAACCTGTATGTAATATGATTCCTTGTGTCCACAGTGATATTGAGGGACACAACTGTGTGGGTAGGTCTGGAACACTCTTCCCCCGCCGGTGTGGGCGGGGTAGGGCTCAAGAGGAATATTTCCCATCAGCCCCGTGAGCTTGTGAAAAATGTGGAAGTTTATGTATAAATATATGTTTAAATACTTTATATTATTAAATGAGATTGCTCTCAAAGAGATAGTGTGTATCTGCTTCTATCTGAGAATCACGTTTAACCACACTAATTTTTTTGACACCATAGTAAAGAACTATGTGTGTTACTAGAGGCTTTATATTGGGCTGATGACGTAAGCACAGTCGTGAAACTTCGGTTTCACATATACTAAAATTGGAACGATACAGAGAAGATTAGCATGGCCCCTGCGCAAGGATGACACGCAAATTCGTGAAGCGTTCCTCATTTTGAATTTATTTTTAGGAAACATAGGCAGTGACCTACACCCAGCGGTATGAGAAGAAGTCCAACCAGATCATTTAAAAGCCCGACCACCCAGTCTATAAACTCTTCTTTCTGCTGATAACTGCAGCTGGGCCAGCACCCCCAGGCTGTGGGAAAGTTTCACCCCCTAAGCAATAATAATTTTAAACTCGTCAGACATAATTCATCTCTCCATCAATATTTTTCAGCAATAGTTGCACTACTGTATTTTTATATTCAGCTTTATATTTAAAATTAATTTTATAATTTTAGGACCTATGCATTTCTCTGCCATCAACTGCTAAATGTAATTGTTTCTAAAGATAATAATAATTGATGTGTAAGACAATGAAACCCTTATTACCCCTATTAAAACATTAAACAGTTACCTGATTCTCCAGCAGATGGCGCCTTGTCTCGCGATATAGGGAGATTGCAAATGTAGGGCTCCCTCTTGTGGTGGTTTTGCAGCATCACAGCCCTTGAACTGGCCCGGACACCACGCTGGTGCAAACTCCATTTCTAGAATCAACAGATAAAAGAGGAGCATGGAAGAAGCTCATCGAGACCAGAAACACTGAAGAATATAATGAGGATCAAAAGTATGGCATAATAAAACATGAAGCAGAGCACAGTGACGCAATCAAACACCAGTCCTACAGACACTATTATCACCAAACACAATGTCATCACTGACCCACATTGAAATATTTTCCAATTCAATTGGGATTTAAATTTGTACAAATGAAAATTGTATTGATTAACACTGAAATGTGTTAGTGTGGCTTTTTTTTTTAATGACCTGGTCAATCACGTCAGATATCTAGATTCAACTCCCACACATGTAAATGTAGTTCACCACACATGTACAGATATCAATTAGAATAAATAAACAGTATGTAGAGTATATAAATAAACAGTTTATGCAGACTGTAGAATAAAGTAGCAGAATATAAAAGGCATGTGAGATTACATTCACAGGTGAGTGAGCAGAAATATACGTGTTGACCTATTATATTCACTATTCACATATTATACAGGTGGATTTGTGTATTACTGTAAGTGTCAGTAGTCTATAAACAGGGACTACACACGTACACACACAGGTCTCACGGTTGTGTGCGTGTGAGGGAGCGAGAGGGACATGCCTACCTCAGAGAACAGCCCCTTTATGTAAATGAGGTGATTTACTTACATATTTAAAAACGAAAGTCAGAGTGAGAAACAAGAGCACATGGTGAGTGAGCGTCAGGAGGACTGTGCACAAACGTCTCAGGTAACGACTGCGATGAAGAAAAGAACACTCATGGCACTGCTGTATGAATGAATGGTTGGATATGTCTCCTGATAAAAGACAGACATTGTCTAAGTGTGTGTGTGTGTGCAGCATGAGCCAGTGGAAGCAGATCCAGCAGCTGGAGATCAGACTCCTGGAGCATGTGGATTACCTGTATGATGATAACTTCCCCATGGACATCCGGCAGGGTCTGGCCAGCTGGATCGAGTCTCAGGACTGGTGAGTCTGAATCTCTCGTAGTCTCTTAGAGCGCCGTGTTATCAAGAAGAAACAGCAGGGTCAAACCCATGTATGTGCAACCCCACCCCCCAACCAGCTTGTATAGAACAGTGTTTGCTAGGGGTTAAATCAAAAACAAAAACCATTCCGGCGGTCTGAGCCATCGGCCTTTGGAGTGATAGCGTGTGGCTGCTGACCTGAGGACGCTGGGCTCATCGCTTTTGCAATCCACACCTTTTCTAGTTTCCTGCAGAGAATGAGTGGCGGTGAGGAGCCAGAAAGGCCCGTGACATTCTGCCCCCGCTGTACTTTCCCTGTCCAGCAGCAGACAGCAGTGACTCACCGGTGACCACAGTGGAGATTCAATTAGGAGACTGAATAACGCACCGTTAACGAGCCTGAAACAGAAGTCCAAATTCCTTTCCCTGTGTGTCCTGAGGGTTTAAATGCACCCACGACGACTTGGGATGGTTTTCCACATCCCTTTGGCTTTGACTCCTTGCCCTCTCCCTGAGCGTTGTGTTTACTGTTTATCTGTAAATAACCAGTTCTTCAGAGTAGACCAATGGCCTGCTTCCTTCTGTTGGACGACCTCTTGCCACCTTCTCCTAAACGTCTGCTTCCGCTGTGTGTTCTCAGGGACACGGTGGCGAGCGATGAGTCGCTGGCAGCCGCGCAGTTCACAAACCTGCTTGCCCAGATGGAGAGAGTGCGTTCACAGGAGCAGAACTTCCTGCTGAGGCACAACATGAAAATCATCCAGCAGCAGCTGCAGGTGCGTCAGTCAAACCCTGAGCAGCCGTTTTACAGCAGGCTGTAATTGTGCCACGGCAAATCAGACACCAGGGTAACGAATGGTAGTCGAGGAATTTTTATTTGTCACACTTTGGATGTTTACTTAACCGTCTCCCTGGGGCCAAACACGTACTCCTACGTGCGAAAATGTCTGATTGCTCATTTTGTTATTAGACAGGCCCACATAGCTGTTTCTAAATGACAAATAACTTCCTCCACTGTCTGAGCAGGCAGCATAAAACTGCAACAAAGAATAAACAGCGGACGCAGCGGAAAAAAATATGATAAACAGAAGAGATGACGATACGAGCTCGGTGGTTTATTAAACCTAAACACTGGACCATGAACTGCAATCACCACGTGCGACGGTCGGCACGGCAGCAGCAGCTTTAAAATGAAGAATAACAAAGCGTACGACGTGTGAGGCAAACAGAAATGCTGTTTCTGTTGTTCTGAGTTCAGTGGACCAGAGACGTATGCGACAGCAGTCAAAGTCCCTGTGATAAGGAGAAGTGCTTTTGTGATCTGTCGAGTTTTTACTGGAGGTGAAAGGGAAGTCAAATGGGTGTTTTCAGTTTCAGCGTATGCTTTTTATTATTCGTGAACAGAACTTTTTACCGGCCACTGTCTCAAATGTAAAAAGAAATGAGTAGAGCTCAACTGTAAATGACCTTTTTAGAAAAATAAAGATGGTCTTTTCTTTTTATTACATAAAGATGCTTGAAGCAACTGGAGGGAAGTGGAAATCTTTGGACACATAATAGGAGCTTCTCTCTTTGCTTGTGTGCATTTGAAGCCATTGGCGACAGACCGCAGTACTGTGGCCGGCTAAAGTCCTCTGCTGTGTCTGTCTCTGCTGACGTCACTTGTCATGGCAATACGAGCTGACGAGAGGCAGGTCCTGGAGCTGTCACAGGATGTTTGGTTCAAGTGAGAGCGCTTTGAAAGCCCTCAGCACGCATTCGATTCTGGAAAAGACAGGGGCCTTCACTGAACGAGCCTTTGAGGCCTGCGCTGCTGTTTCCTGTGTGCCAGAGTCGACACTTCTCAGGGGAAGTAGTTACTGTTGTGCGGTCGAGACGGTGTGCGCGTGTGGCTTGTTATCATTGTTATTGTTCTGATGCGTGGCGTTTGCATCATCACTTTTTACAATAAAACAGGAGGCTCAAAAATATTCCAAGAAAATATTTTATGCCAATTAGATCAATGAAATCAATGAAACGCAAGAGATCTTGAAATGTGTAGATCTAGAAACACTCTCTGTTCCCTTGGTTCACGTTGAAGCTGATTCCCAATGATTTTAAATCAGTGTTTTTCATAAAGAGACAAACAAAATGTCTTTTTTTTTTCAACGTGTTGGCTCCAAATGTTTTTTAGCTCTTCACTCGTCATGTGTCAGCTGTTTCAGAGGACGGTACAACAATCAAGACACGATCTTGAAACCCAAGTTCCCTACTTTTCAAAATAAAAGTTCTGCAATCGGGCTGCATCAACCAAGCACAACAGGAACCAACTGAACATTGAGCTGCAAGAGGAAGTAAATGTATGAATGTTGCTCCTGTGAATGGCAGTTTAATGTTGTGAAATACAACAGCAAATTGGCATCCCCCCACCCCCCCCATTAACCGTAGACATGCCAGGAAAGGAGCCGATTGAATGAATGACTTTGTGCTCCACAGACAGATGTTTGCGGAATTAGTGGGCAGATCGGTCTCATGATCCGGATTATTCAAGCAGGGCCGTCTTTGGGGAAAACCCCCCTGTGATTTACGCAGAGGTGACATTTTGACCTTCAGCGATCCTCAAAGTTCAGCGTATTGTCACTTGCTTTCACTGGGATGTGTGTGGCGTACCGACACCGCCAAAGATATTTCTAGAACTCGTTTTGCTGAATCGGCAGGGCAGCAGAAAAAAGGAGAACAAGTCTGTGATAAGTAGCTTTAGAAACTTCAAACTAATAAGCCATTACGAATGGACGGGCTGTTGCTGTGGGGAAAGTGAACGTGTGGGAGTGTTGACGCATACCCAGGTAATGATGCGAATGCCTGACAACTTAGTCACAGCTAGAGTGAAAAACAAATTTGTCTCCCAACAGCAGAATCTCATGTGCACCAAGTGAACCAGAGGCAGCCATGGAGGCGGGAGTCAGTGTTTGGCTCATACATGTTAAAATCAATATCATTGTTTTCCTCTTTTCACTGTCGTGGACGTTTAAAACCCTGCACATGTTCACGCATGACATGGGAGAAATGGAAAGGTTTGGGGACATTCCACTTTGTTTTCCCATCAAGGTCAATTGATTTGTCACCGCATGTTCCAAACTGTGAACGATCACTTCGATGGCAATATAGTTTTTAAGAGGACAAAAATGAACATTATCATATACGAAATGAGCGCTGATGTCACTAAGCGGGGTGAAAAAAACAAGTAACATATTAACCATGTAAAATAACTCATAAATAATGCACTTTTTTCCTCCAGTACAATAAGTTCCATTAGCTTTATACTGCGTGGCTCATCTCTCTCTTTCTCCAATTCTGTTTTATTATCATCTGTCTGCAATTATCCTCACAGCACTTTCATCTTTTTCTGTATCCCATGTATAATATTAATTATGGCCCCCAGAGGAGATTTACTTAAGTGTGTTTTTTCCAACTATATATGAATTGATTACCAGGCTGACAACAATTGACTGATTGATTCGGCATTTATCAATTTTCTGTAATTAAGTAACAAACTGGAAAGAAGTGGAATTGAAAAATGAGTCACCTCTTTGAAATGTTCAAATGAACGTTACGGTTGCATAATCATCTTTGGAGAACAGAGCAGGTGTTGTGCTCTATCTGTGCACACCTTTCACCGCCTGTCCTGGATTTTCACTTTCGTTATGAAATGTTATCCCTTCGACTTGCTTGTCCAGTTCAACCTCTTTGCTTGAGTGATTCAACACATTAAAGTGCTTCCCGTAAATATGCTCATGGGAGGACTTGAAACAAACGTTCTGTGAAAACGATTTCCTCTGAAACACGGGCTTGGGTTGGCAGGTTAACGTTAAACAGAGAACAGTGGGATGAGTCTCCATGATTCCCGACCCCAAATCACCCCTGATTAAAATAGGTCTTAATAAAAATACAAGTGACTTCATTATTTTGTATTTATCATCCCTTTGTTGCTAAAGTGTTTTGCAACCGTGTGTGTGTGTCTCCACAGGTTAAATACTCAACCAACCCCACTGCCATGGCCAGAGTCATCTCCACCTGCCTCAGGGAGGAGCGGCGGATCCTCTCCAGCGCCTGCATGCAGGAACAGGTTTGTCGCAGCCTTGTCCTCAGGGGGAAAGTCCCCGTGGCTCTGTAGTGCTACTTGCTGCTGGTAAATGACTCCTGCTGCCAGGAAACTCACATGTACTAAGAGCTTACACCCCCACATTCCCAGTCGCCTCAGTTTATTCCCAACGAACTGTTGGCAGTGCACAATGACACAGATCGGTTGAATGAGGTTGCATAACAAAGCAGATTTTTTGTAGTTCTATATGATATGTACAGTATTGTGTATGTTTTTGTATGTGTGTGTACAGTTTCAATTATTATTCATTTTTGTCAGCATTACATAATGACCCTGCATGACAGACTGATCATAGCTTACATAGTGTTTGTCCTACATGTTTAATAAAAATGACATTAATTGAAATTAATAGAAAATCTAAATTCCTGAATAGGGTCCCCTGGAGAAGTCCTTTCAGAATTCTGTGGCCTTTGAGAGACAGACGAACCTGGACAACAGAGTGGGCATCATCAGGGGCAGCGTGCAGGTAACTGAAATCCACGAAAACTAAAAACAAAGATGTTAGAGATTGTTCCAAACCTTGAATAGATAATAAAAATCGCTGTCTGTCTTTGTGTAGCTGATGGACCAGGCTGTGAAATACATCGAGGACATGCAGGACGACTTTGATTTCCGATACAAGACCCTACAGTCTCGGGGTGAGGCCTCTGATAATATATGTGCAGAGAAACTGTGCAAAGAAGCTCGTTGTCAAATATAAACAGTGTTATTTCGGACTCCTGCACAGTCTCCAACACTTTCTCAATGTGCTCTAAACTCTGAATTTGTGGTTTTGCGTTCGTGTGTCAGAATCATCAGATAGAAACTCTGAGACGATGAAACAGGAAGTAACAAGACTGCAGGAAATGCTTAACAGGCTCGACTTTAAAAGGAAGGTATGAATTTGTGCACTCACAGAATACCTCCACACATTCAGAGTAAAACCATTAGCAGTGACACTCATGACAATATTCTCCTGACACGATGTGATTGGCATTCCGCAAAGCATCTACCTGTTTCCCCTGTTAGGAGATCCTGTCTAAGATGGACGTGGTGGTCAAGGAGATTGATGACCTGATGACCTCTCAGCTCAACCCTCAGCTGCAGGACTGGAAGCGCAGGCAGCAGGTGGCTGCCATCGGCGGCCCCCTGCTCACCAGCCTGGACCAGCTGCAGAGCTGGTAATGAGCCTTGCAGCCTGGTCATATCAACCCTTGCACCGGTCCATCACAGCCAGGACTATACTGAACCATGGGACACTGACATCCCGTCCCTCAGTCTCTGCTTAATATGTCCTCCATCTTTTTTCCAGCGTAAATTCTCAGGCAACAACAACTGTAACCATGACGTCGCTCTGTTGTCCTCTCGCCCGTCCGTTCTCAGGTTTTCTCTGACGGCCCAGAGTCTCTTCCAGGTCAAGCGTCAGCTGGACAAACTGGGGGAGCTGGTTGTGAAGGTCACGTACGAGAGTGACCCCATCCCACTGCAGAAACCTCAGATGGAGGAGCGGGTTAAATACCTCATCTATCACCTCATCAAGAGGTACGGCGAGCGGCACACAGCTCGGGAATGAAACGGAATAAAGACACAGTGGATCCATTAGAGACTCAGTGTCTACGGATTTTGAACTTGAAATAATCCTGGTGACGTTTCTACTGGTTTGTCGTCATCTACATCAAATGAATTGTTGTTTTCTGCCCGATAAAAAGAGCCCTTGATATTTACTGCCATCCGAACCGAAACAACCGAGTTTTCGAAACAACTGAAGTTCCCCACATTGTTTTTCGTTTGGGGAGGGGGGGAGGGAGGGAGGGAGGGGGGGAGGGGGGGAGCGATGAAGAGCGCTCAGCTGCAACATGCACCTTCACCCAAAGAAGCACACGAGCCACGGGGGCGACTGCTGGGTGAATCAACTGAGGTGCGTTTGCTTGTTCGCAGCTCATTTGTGGTGGAGAAGCAGCCGTGCATGCCCACACACCCACAGAAGCCCCTGATCATCAAGACTGGAGTGCAATTCACCACCAAAGTCAGGTAGAATCACATGACCACAACCTTTTCATGACATCCTGATTATCACTGGCTGCAAGCACTGCTGTATTATTGATTAAGAACAGTGAAAGAGAAACATTTCATTTCTTCCCGATTTCTCTCAGACTCCTGGTTAAACTCCCAGAAGTGGATTATCAGCTGAAAGTGAAAACAACATTTGACAAGTAAGATTTTTATGTTACATTTTTTGAGACAACATGAACATTTCAACGTGCATCAGCGTGTATATATATATATATATATACACCCCTGATTTATTATGTGCTAATTATCCATCTCAATGTGTTGGAAAAGTTAGATGCCTGCTGATGGATTTGTCTCAGCAATAAATGTTTTATTGGTGTGTTTTTGTCTGTTTGTGTCTCCAGGGACCTCCCCCCTGGCAGAGTGTGAGTACATACAACCACAAAACAGGACATACTGCTGCTGTTTAATCTGAGAACAGAGAGAGAGGCGCAACACCAATATCTCAGACTTTCAGGCACCACCCAGCAGTTGGTACAACAAACAACATGAAACGTGACTTCAGCACCTTTAGAAATGGATTCATTCCCCCAAAAAATGTTAAAAATAAAGTATCTCATCATTTTGACTCATCTGTTCCACATAACTGAATCTATTCCAACAAAGCACCCACCCACAGGAGGAGGAAATGGCTGGTTGTGGTCAACTGTGATGTTGATCAAAAGGTTGTGGTAGTTTCTGGTAATACATTTTTGTCATTAATTATGGTATTTTAATGTACAAGGTTTTCTTTTACTTTTACTTATCATCAAATGTAAATTTCTATATTGATTGAATAACAAAATATCAACATGTTGGGCTTCTTTAATTACTTTAAAGTCATTGTGTTTCTGTGTGACTCCTCTCAACTGCATGATATTAGAACCAGATTCAGAGCTGGGCCTGTGTGTGTGTGCAAAATAGACACATTACATCATCCAACTACTTTAATAAATCAGTACAACCTGCTGCACTTTTTAGTTTTATCCTCTTTTCTTCTCAGAAGTCGGCAGTTTTTCATCCTGACCAACAACACTAAAGTTATGGATATTGAGGACTACTCCAACGGCTGCCTCTCCGTTGACTTCAGGCACCTGGTAAGACAAGATCACGTCACTATTTGACTGTATTCATTCCACAGTCCTGTTTCTCACCGACATTGGAAGACAGAATGTCATAGGGTGGGATTCAACTTTCACAAAGTATCAGTACAATAAATAAAAAAGCACTTGTAAGAATCACTTTGAAGCCACTTGACGCTGGGTTTGCATCTTACAGCAGCTGAAAGAGAAGAAATACATCAATGGCACAAAGGGCAGTGAGGTGAGATATGCAGATTCGCTCAGCATCGACGGCCCTGCAAATTGTTGTGTGTTACGTCAGATCTAATTGTGTTTGCTGCATGCGTTTATTGTCTGGTTTCTCATTTCCGAGTGGTTGTACCACGGAGCTCCATCATTAATAATGTTGTTGGGTGCTTTTCAGGGTCTGCTCTCAGTCACAGAAGAACTTCACTCCCTCAGTTTTGAGGCCTCCTTCTCAGTGCAGGGCCTCACCATCGACCTGGAGGTCAGCGTACATTTGATTTGGTGTTCAGTGTATTTGCATCAATTTGCTCAACGTGATGACTCAACTGTTTCAGACGTGCTCCCTGCCACTGGTGGTCATTTCCAATGTGTGCCAGCTGCCCGGAGGCTGGGCCTCTGTCATGTGGTACAACCTTCTGACGGACGAGCCGAGGGTGAGACGACACATTCTGACAAATAGTATTATTATTATCTGTGTTGTATCTTGCTGTTGCAAATAAAATTTTAATAAAATTTCCCAATGTTGGGACAATAAAGGACTTTCAAAGCTGAATGAATGTAACTTTAAGATGATCGATTCCCTTCTATTCCTTCACAGAACCTGGCATTCTTTGGAAACCCGCCTCGGGCCAGCTGGAGCCAGCTCTCTGAGGTCCTTAGCTGGCAGTTCTCCACCTTCGCCGGTCGCGGCCTCAACAAGGAGCAGCTGTCCATGCTTGGAGAAAAGCTTCTTGGTATGTTTTCCCTTGAGCTTGAGTGGATTTTGAAATAACAGAAAAAAAAAAGAGTTCAGCAGGGGTGACTAGATGGCCACACCTTCATCACAGAGAAATGGGACAACGCTGCCACTCAATGGCCACGCTCCAACCAAAGGGCTAGAGGATTTGGTGGGTTTTTTTGTTTTGTATAATTTAATCAATTTGAGGATGTGTTTTATTTTATCTTTATCTAGGTCAGCTCGTCTCCTGCAGTGACTATCACGTGTCGTGGTCGAAGTTTTCTAAGGTGACTATTGAATTCCACATGAAGCACTGTGCGGTCTCAAATCACATGTCATTGCGCCATCTAGTGGTGACTCCAAATAACATACTGTCGGGTGCTCCTTGCTCCTTCTGTGTCATGCCTCTTCCAGGAGAACATTCCAGGGAAGCCCTTCAGTTTCTGGATGTGGCTGGACTCCATCCTCGAGCTCATCAAGAAACATTTGCTGCCAGTTTGGAATGAGAAGTGAGTCGCTGACTGTCTCAGTCCACAGTTAACCACAGCTTACCAGTAGAGCGTTAATGTGATCGACCAAGCACCAAGCTGAAAGCGATCTCTTTCATTTATCTTTAGCTACATCATGGGTTTTGTGAGTAAAGAGACGGAGCGCTCTCTGCTGAAGGACAGAGAGCCGGGCACCTTCCTCCTGCGTTTCAGTGAGAGCCACCTTGGAGGCATAACTTTTACCTGGGTGGAGCACAGCGACAACGGTGAGATCTCTTTTTGTCTTTTATAATTTAGAAAAATAAATTATTTTCTGCAATGCTGAACCTTGGTAATAATGACCGCGTCTCACAATAGGAGAAGTGAAGTTCAACTCTGTGGAGCCATACACAAAGAACCGGCTTAGCGCTCTCCCATTTGCCGACATCATACGAGACTATAAAGTGATCTCAGACGGGGTCGTCCCCGAGAACCCACTCAAGTTCCTCTACCCCGACATCCCCAAAGACGAGGCCTTCGGTCGGCTGTACAACAGTCAGCCCAGCAAAGGCAAGAGCTCATGACGCAGTGCACACCCATGTCTTCCTCAGGAGGCCAGGCTGACAACAACACTAATGTTTCTCATGTCATTGTTCCATTTTCAGTCCATCCGTACATATCATCTACCCTGATCCCCATCTCTGAACTACGGTGAGTTTATTATGACCTCAAATACTCAGACTCACTTTGTACAGTCTTATATTTATGTGGTTAACGTTTTCTGTAATTTTTACAATCTGCTGCATTTATTTAAATGATGTATATAAATCTGTATTTCTTCTGATGGGAACCAGCCCCCTCACTTTTATTGTTGATGTTGTTGTTCCAGCTCAAATACAAGCACCACTTCACCTTCTTGCCAGTCTCCTGAGCCCCCGATGACTCCTGGCGAGTTTAATATGCTCAACGAGCATCTGTGCTTCGACATAGACACAGTAAGTGTGTGCACAGGCATCGCAGGTGGCCAGAGGCTTTATGGTCTCGGCTTGTCTGTCCAATTTTGTCTATTTTTGAACATCATTTTAAGATCAGCTACATTTCCTGCCACATTCTGCATGTTGAATATGTCTTAAAATGCTTTGGAAAAATAATTTATAATATAATATTTCATAAAAATGATCTGTATATAATGTATCTTATCTTTTGGCTATGTTTTGCTTTACAGATGAGTTCCCCATACTCAGAGTGAAGCCACGCTCAGAGATCCAGACAAGATTTTCCCACAAACCTGAAAGCAGTCTTCCATTAACATCTTAATTTTATGAAACAGTTCATTTTTCATGGCGATATTTAATTTGTTACTTGTGTTTATTCGATTTCATTTTCCTTTCATAATTGCTTTTGATAGAAATTTTGACATCACTGTGTTTTTACTGTCGATCTGAGACGACCTGGTTTTCAGTCAATAATGTTTTAACTGTTGAGTAGTTCTAGGAGGCTCTCACTGTATATATGAGCATTTAAAATAGTTACATTTGACTGCAATGTTGATATTAGCTTGTTTTTTTCAGTTTTCTGTGTTGCTAAGCTCTCATTGGTGCAGTGGAAACTGTGTGGTTGTGACATAACGATTTGACGCATTCACTATTCTTTAAATGTATTCATTCATGGCTAGCTCTCCTGGCACCTGACATCACTTTGTTAAATAAGTCTGTTGAGCTATTACTTTGGAAGCAGCCAGAATAATAAAATACCTATGACTCATTCTCTGTCACGTGATTACTAGAGCAGTGAGCGAGATTTAAAACCTTATAATGGGACATTTCAGAAAGTTATGAAATTGTTGTGTCCCACAGCCAGCGGGCTACTGGAAGGAGAGGAGCGGAGGAGAGACTCGTTAGCAAGCGGCTAAAAACAATAACAACCGGCTCACCTCGCTGCCGGTCAAGAACGGCGCACAACCTCCGCAGTGTTGGATGGATCTCAGGGGGAGAAGCCGATCTACTGCAGGACAGCCAGTTAAACCCTCCTGCAAGATGCACAGCGGGAGATGGAACGCCACATTCCGTAGCGGGCTTACCTGTCGTGGACGGCGAACAGCGAGCACCGCGACCCGGAAGTGGGCGGGCCAAAGGCAGGGCGCGAGAGGTCAGGGAGGGCACGCAGCTCATTGATAAATGCTCAACCATGACACCCATTGGCTAATGACCCAAAGGGGCGTGGTTGAGCCAGAACCCTGAATTAACGGTGGCGAGGGGCCTCATACCACCACGTTATCATTTGTTATGAGTTTGTGCACTGATAGCATTGATAGTCTTGGGAGTTCTTATTCAATCTATCAAATTCAATTACTGATATGAGCCAAATAGTTTATGTAATTTTTAAATAGAAACAAGTTATTATTCTGAGCACTGTTTCACTTTTATTGACATGACAGATATTATTTAAACATTCACTAAGAGGTTTACGGATGAGGAATAAAGGGTAAGGGGTAGGATGGTAAATGGGTGAGTAGAGAGGAGAAAGAGTTCAGACTCCAAATAGCTTCTTCCAACACTTCTTTCCTCTCTGCTTCTTCTTCTTCTTCTTCTCTTCTGGAGGTTTACTATGAGCCACCTCTGGTTTGTCCTCCTCCTTCACAGTTTCCATCTCCAACTGAGGCTCTCTGTCTTTCTGTGGGACCTCAGGCTGCTCTGTGTGCAGAAGAGCGACCATGTCCTGCAGAGCCACAACTTCAGCTGTGATCTCCTCCACCTTCTTTATCCAGCACTTTTCCACCCGTGCGAGCTCCAGGAGGTGACTTGCCTTAAGCGATTCACACTGGGCCTCACAGATCTGCAGCTTCTCCTCCAGCACCGTGGGGTAGTACACGCTGCTGAGGGAAACATTGGTCATTTCGTTGTTCAGCCTGTTTACTGTCTCTGTCAGAGCAGCGTATTCCTGCTGGAGAACCTCCACCTTCTTTATCCAGCTCTCTTCCACCTGAGCGAGCTCCCGGAGGTGACTTGTCTTAAGTGATTCACACTGGGCCTCACAGCTTATCAGCTCTTTCTCCATCAGAAAGAGGGTGCACACACTGCTGAGGAAAGCATTCCTGTTCGCCTTATTTTGCTTCCACAGCCTCTGCATGAATTTGTCCTTGAATCGGGCTTCATCCTCCAGCTTGGTCATTTTGTTGGTCAGCCTGTTTATGGTCTCTGTCAGAGCAGCGTTTTCCTGCTGGAGAAACTTCACCTTCTCTCCGCTGGTCTGCTCCACCTGAGTGAGCTCCCAGAGGTGAGTTGCCTTCAGGGATTCACACTGGGCCTCACAGCTCTGCAGCTTCTCCTCCAACATGGTGAGGGTGGCAATGCAGTCGATGTAATAAGTTATCCGAGCTTGCCTTTTCTCCGTCTCCTTCTTAATGACCCCTTCCTTTTTCTGGAGCTCTTCTTCTTCTTCTAGAGCTGCAATCTCAGCTTCTGGGCTCAGGAATTCATTCTTGAGGCTCTCGTCAACGTTCTGCTGCTCCATTCTCGTTTTGTAGAAGTTGTTTCTGCAGTTGGTGGAAATCAGCGTCACAGAGGGCGGTTAGAGAGAAAATGCTACTGATCAACATCCAGGAGGCAACTGAAGTAATATCACTGAAAACATGAGCTTTGTTCCTTTGATCCTTTCGATCTGATCAATAACACTTGACCAGCAGCAGAAGAAGACACACCCACTTGGAATTTAGAAAGCCAGTCATGGTTTTGGACTGTTAACCTGCCAACATAAACACGAGCAACATCAGCAATGAGCATGGCGGTGAAGTCAGGAACATAAAAAAAATAAAAATAAAAATAACAAATCCTTCATTGAGATTTCAGCAACCAGCAACATTTATCTTTTTATTTTTTGTTAGCAACTAAACAACTCAAAAGTCTTTCTCTCCACTCCACTCTACAACAACAGTCTCCTGGGTTTTTTTTTTTATTTCTGCAAACACGCTCACTAATGTCCCCGTGTCTGGGTCCTGTGTTATGGAATGCTCCCGGACTAAGATTCCTCTTCCTCTCGTTGGTTTGCGTGTGACGTCACCAACTGATGCGCTTTCCGGACTGAGGGTAAACATCTAGCAACAGCTCTCGAATAGAGAAATGGCGAGTGGTGCACCAATGCAGTCACTTTTGTCAACTTGTAATAGATTAATTTTGTGTGTGTATTGAAATGTGCTTTCTCAACTTCTAACATTTTGATTTGAGGGGGCAAGACAGTTATTTATTTATTTAATTGACCACTTGCCCATGCAGAGCCGGACTCCCTGCCCCCCACTGCATTGTGGATGCTCATCATAAAATGTATAATCAAAACGAGGGTGCTGATTGAAGTATTAAATGTCCTGATTGGTTTCGAGTGGATCTTTGCTCACTTGAATAAAGTCGTGTGAAGAAGGACTTTGCTTTGATTTAGTGTTCTCAATCACTTTTTTGCTACACAATCCACATCGACGTCTTTACCTTTATTTCTTATCATTCATATATTTGCTACGCATAATCCATGGTTCAAAAAATGATATATTTTTTTTTTTTGCTATGCATTATGGGTAGCACTAACCTTGTTGCGGCTTTAGTCTGCTCTCCATAGAAAGTCATTACAGTCCGGAAGTGAACAACATTGTGTGAATAACAGTGAGCTTGACTGAGACAGGGCCGTTTCCCGAGAATCACGTGGTACGTGGGTGTGAGGAGGGTATAAGTACAGGCGCGGTCAGGAAGACGCACAGACACACGCTCACGCGCAGCTGAGGGAGATACTGTGGTGCGATGGTCCACCCCTGACTGTCTTCCTCTGATAATCTACAGGGACATGCACAGGTAACATGTTCTGCTGTCTGCGTGGAGGAGAAGGCTCTGCTTTGCTGTTGAGGTTCATCGGGGAGCGACTGTGTGTGTGTGTGTGTGTGTGTGTGTGTGTGTGTGTGTGTGTGTGTGGTGTTCAGACAGTGGCAGCAAACTTTAGATTTTAGAAGAAGAAACTTTAGAAGAAGCTCACGTTGCTGCTGACCTCGTTACTAAATCCTTATTACTCACAATAACAGCTCGAAACCCACTGACTCTCTCTCTCTCGCTCTCTCTCGAGCGCACGCGCACTCATCACCGTGCAATCAAAACAGTGGGATTTGATTTGTTGAGTTTTCCTTATTTTCTTTTATTTATCTATATATTTTCTTGCGCTTTCACAAAATCGACCTTGAGACGTCTGTGAAGTGAAAACAGAGTTTGAAAAAACATTTTCCAAGTTCAACACGTCCTAAACAAATTAAAAGTGAATTTGAAGACGATTTGATATCATTATAATTATCAGACAGAAGAACCCCCTTGCATCAAAAATGCATGGGTTGGTAAACGTGTATAGATGGTAGATGGTAGAAGTGACGGCAGGGATTCGTAGACGTCATCATAGCTGCGTGTGTAGCCACGGCTGGTTCATAGGTGCTGCGTCAGTGATTTGGACTTGGTTCGGATTTAAAAAGTCGGATAGTGAGCATTATGCCCAATAAAACACCTCCGTGAATGAATTCCTCCTACGGACATGTGGTCGAGTCCCTCCATTGGAGCCTTTAACAGCCTCACGAGCCATTTCCTCCATTTCATAACTGATGAGTGGGAACTGGTCTGACTTTTTTCGCAGAGGTATTAAAGGCAGCGCTGCTGTCATGGGGTCATGGGAAGCCAACAGAAAACAGCCTGTTGTACAGTGTGTTATTTGTGTTTGTTGGCACCAGAGTGCTGAGTTTTGAAATCTGCACAAAAAAATTACATCATATTTTAGTTTTTGTTGTAATATTTAGTTTGTTTATCAATTAAGCTTTGCTAAGGGACTATACAACCCATTCAGAAACATTACCATTTTATTTGTGTGCACTGTTTATTTGAAGGAAACTATGTATTCATATTTTCAACACTGTCAAACTGGGTAAAGTGATGGTCGCTGTTTGCGCTGGCTTCTTCCAGATGGCTCAGTGGCAGAAGCTGCTTGAGTTGAACTTGCTCCAGGGTCACTTGACTCAACTTTATGAAAGGAAATTCCCCCGACACATTCGCCACTCCCTCTGCCACTGCATCGAGAGCCAGGACTGGTAAGACTGACACAGTGTGTTGTACCCCAGCAACAACAATAACAATAACAATACTTATGCACCAAAGTAACAAATCCACTTTGATAACGTGGAGCTCACCCTCCTGTTTGACCTCTGAACTTTGATTCCAATCCATTAGGAGGGGGCTTCCCCTCATTTCACTCTTCACAGATATTCCTCGTGTTAGATGCAATGTTGTTGTTTTTTTTTTCAAAAGTATTCATCTTTCAGCTCATGCAGGAACCGAGCTAACCTTCATTGAAGGTAGATAATCCTGTTGCTTTGTTTTAGGGATGCAGCTGCCGTGGATGTAAGTAAAGCCAGCGCTTGTTTCCATGCTCTCCTGGAGTATTTGGACCAGCAGTGGAACCGCTTTGCTCAGGAGGGCAGCATTCTGCATGGCCCAGATTTCCCAGGGATGAAGGACTACTTGATGGTAGGGAGGACGTCCTGTATCACTGCTCCATTTCGGATTATTAGCAAATTGACACAATTTTATCTTTTGTATTATTTCATTACTGCTTAGACACACTTTAAAGATGAGCCACTGAACCTGGCCACTGTCCTCTCTGAATGTCTACACGAGGAGAAGAAACTGCTGTCTTCCGCCTCGTCAGAACAGGTACAACTAGAAAGGCTGTTGATGGAGAATGTGGAAAATCTTGAATGATGCTGAACAAAAATTCCCGCCCCCTGGACGCTGATGTTTATTATTATTTCATGGTGTGTTCCCTGACACGCACCACACCCTTCCAGTGATCTGTTGAAGAACAGCATTATGTTGTGTTCAACATAATGCTGTTCTTCTGTTATACCTTCTGTTTACGTCCAATCCAAATCCTTTTTTGACAACCCCAGGGCGGTGGCAGTCCAGCTGCAGAGCCCAGATGGGGAGAGATGGACAGTGGAGTAAATGAGCTGAAACAACAGACTTTGGTAAACTCACTCTTGTCTTTTTTTTTTTTTTCTAATTTCACTAGGAAGTCCTCCTGGAGAATCACTCACTTTACTGCCTCTACATTTGTGAACTTTAGGTGCTGCAGATCGAGATGAAGTCACTGGAGGTCTTGTATGAAAACTACGGCTGCTTAGAGCAAACCTGGCAAAGCAAAGGTAAGGCAGCAGACGGGCGGACCGGCAGATAGTCATGGAATGACTTCATGCATCACGTTGACCTTGCTTGTTTTTATCAGCGGAGCAGTGTGGCGGATTGGCCCAGGCCCAGGCTGCTATGAAAGAGGAGTCTCGCAGCCAGGCCAGTTTAATCCTCCAAAAAAAACAGGTACTGTAGTTGACTCTTTAACTTGTTGTCATTAACACAAACATATCTGTATGAAGTCATCTCCAACTCTAAGACTCCAAGACTTCAAAACGCTTCATATAAGATACAGAACATACGCAATGTTTTTTATTGTAGATGGTGCTTCTGGAAATAGTGAAGATGTTAAAACGCTCGGAGCAGATAGTCGCAGCTCTCACCGATGTCATGCTGCCTGAGTGGAAGCGCAAACAGCAGATGTCCTGCATCAGAAGTCCAGTGGACACCAGTCTGGACCACCTCCAGAAGTGGTGAGAACTTAGAGAGACTCCCAGTAGCACACCAACGTGTCACATTCGATACCTCGCATTGACTCGGATACTTTGTGTGTGTGTGTTTGTTCCTATGTGCAGGTTTACCACTGTGGCAGGTGCTCTACTACAGGTTAGCCAGCAGCTGCAGAAGCTACAAGCCCAGAACAAGAAGTACAACCAAAGTGACGCCTACAGCCTCCTGAGCGAACCTGGGAAGTTTGCGCTGTCCTTGCTCAAAAACCTTCTTGTAAAGTGAGACAAAGCATCAGGACTGGTTCGTAGTTTATACAAGTACATACACTGCACAACATTCCTGATGTGTTTTGTTATGGTTTTGTATGACAGCGCTCTAGTGGTTGAGCAACAGCCTGTCATGGCACGCACACAAGAACGGCCTCTCATAATCAAGACGGGGGTGAAGTTCACAGCGACAGTTCGGTAAGGATGTTGTATGTTCTCTACTGTTTGCTGTTTTCACTTCTAGTTTGTGGGGAGATCACTGATGGAGAAATGACTTGTTGTTCACATACCGATATTTTTTTCCCAGGTTCTTGGTAAACTTCCCTGAATTCAGGCACCTGCTCAAAGTCAATGTTGTATTTGACAAGTAAGTCACATTTCTCCGCTTTTCCAATTCAGTTTGTTGTAGAAAAGATTCCCTTTGAATAACAGTGTTTGTTTGTATATCTCTCAAAAATGAAGGGATATGGAAGAAATCTTGACCAGGAACGGGTAGGTAATCATTAGTAAAAAAACATTTTCAAATTTTGAAATGTTAGCTGATCACTTAAGAAATAAAATGAATACTTGGAATTACTCTTGAAATACCGATCCATGGACTTATGTACATGTATGTTTTGTAGCCTCCGTCAGTTCCAACTCCTCGGAAATGACAGTAAGGTGTTGAATGTGGACACACCTGAGGGAGGCTTGGTGGCAGAATTTGCTCAAATGGTATAAAATATTATTTTGTTTTGTTGAACAAACACTTTGTATAATGAACAATACATGTACAGTGCATACATCACTTGAACCAATTCAAATAACCTTTTTTTGACATTTTCAGACACTCAAGGAAAGCACAGTCAGACGCGAGGTAAGACGATCAATAACTTATATATACTAACTTAATAATCACATTTCAACTCAAAGTACAGATGGCTACACAAAATGAAAAGAAATGTGTTACAGAAGTACGTACATAAATAATAAAGGTAATAATATTAACAAGAGTGATTAATTGTTAAATGAAATGCGCACGTATAAACAAACACTTGACATTCCTTCACTTGATCACAAGAAGATGACATGTTAAGCTACGATATTTATAATGACTATTTTGTCCCCTCCTTGCACAATGTGCTATTTTTCCTTCATCAGGGTCGAGTGGGGGTGACTGAAGAACTCCACATCTTCAAGTATGTGACAAGGTTTCAGTACGCTGGACTCAGTTTTGACATCGAGGTGAGTGGACATGACTTTCAACTAACAACCAGGGACATTTCAGCTCCATTTTCTACTTCAGTGACTGGACCATGGTCTTCAAGCAGTGAACTGAATGTTCTCCTTCCATGTTGACCCAGGCCAGCTCGCTGCCTGTGGTTGTCGTCTCCAGCAGTAATCAGGTGTCTGCTGCCTGGGCCTCGGTCATGTGGTGCAATATGTTGTCCAGCAGCGAGTCGATGGTAAAGCCATTACACCTCAACACAACAAACACGCAGTATCAGGGTGGGTAGTTGAAGCCCGAAACTCTGTGACATCTAGTGGTGAAGTTGCTTGTTGCAGCTGAACACCAGTCACCTCCTATTCCCCGTCCAAACTTGAGAGAAAACCCAGGGTGTTTGTTTTTTAGTTGGTTTGTCCAATTTGGAATTTCTGTGAAAAACATGTGGCCTCCTTAAAGAAATAAATATAAAATGTAAATATTTGTTTCCTTGTCATTAGCTCTGTAGCTATATGGGAGTTTTATTTTGAAGGGCCAACAACGGAAGTTGTTCTGTTATGGGAGGCACATTTTGACTAGTTTTTAAAGTGTCCTTTTCAACACACACACTCTCTCTCTCTTACTAGGAATCATTATACATGTAGCACATATGAATTAAACTCTGTTACATTGTGTAATATTTAGGCAGAGATAATTAGAGTTTATTAATAAACTGGTTGATCCCGACGTTCTCAAGCATCACAATTCCTTCCACCTAACTCACAGTGGACCTGTAAGCTGTATAAAACCTCTCACTTTGTTCTTCAGGACCCGCTGCTGTTTGCCGACCCTCCTCCCCTCACCTGGCAGCAGCTCACGCAGGTTCTCAGCTGGCAGTTCTTGTCTGTCGGCCAGCGAGAACTCGATGAAAACCAGCTCTCCATGCTCCGAGAAAAAATTGTGGGTGAGTTTCTGGCTGCCTCCTGGGCAGGTAGTTCAGCCTGTCATCATATTAAAATACTTGAGTTATTTTGAGCCATTTTAATGTCATTGGGTTTCTCCGTAGATGATCCTGAAGGGCTCGTTTCTTGGAGCAGATTCAAGGTGAGAGTTAAACAAGATCCTCAGCATAATGTAGATTAGTCAGTTAGTGATTCTGTGTCTTTATATGCTCTTGACATTGTTGCCTCTGCTCTCCTGTGCGTCAGAGTGAAAGTACCTGGATTTGGATCGATGGAATCCTGGATCTGATCAAAAAACACTTGGTGGATCTTTGGCGTGACAGGTCACACACGTCTTAAATCATGTCGGAAAGTTTCACTGTCTGTAATCATATTCATAAGGAGATTTTGGTCTAGTGATTATGTTTACTACTCTCATTGTAATCAGGGCTCTGTGGTTCTCAGCTGACAAACCTGTGGTAATATTGCAGGTACATCATGGGCTTTGTGAGCAGGAAGAAAACCCAGCAGCTGCTGCAGGAAAAACAGACCGGGACCTTTCTGCTCCGCTTCAGCGAGAGCATCAAAGACGGAGCCATCACGTTCAGCTGGGTGGAACACACCAATGGTGGTAGGTTTCTGCTCATGGGCCTTAGTTTGGTGAACACACACTGCGCAATTGGAGCCTTTTGTTACCCCGATCTGAAATGCATCCAGCTCCTTCATTTCTTACATCAGACCTTTTGTCATCCGTTAAAACACCAAGACATGGCAGCACCTCTCACGCCTCTGTCCATTTGCTCGCTCTATAGAGACCCATGTGCATGCAGTGGAACCCTACACCAAGAAGGATCTGATGTCCATGTCTCTGCCGGACATTATCTACCTCTACAGTGTGAGAGCGCAGGCCAACATGACCAGGAACCCTCTGCTCTATCTCTACCCAGACATCCACAGAGACGCTGCCTTTGGACGCTACTGCACCAACGGTATCGTCTCTCACTCACAGTCACATTAGTCCAAGCCAGCCATTCCTCACTGAGCATCTCTAATCATCTGTCTGTGCAGAAAAGTTGGTCCCTAAAAAGGAGATAAGCGGATACATTGACAGAACCCTCGTCCCCTTCTCAGTGTAAGTGAAGGATTCACAATCATTTGACCAGTCTGCTTGGTTTCCAGCTGTGTAATCCGATTTTAATCCTTCTTTTCTGCAGCTATCCCACACCACCCTCATCTCCGCCTCAGCAGATGGAAGCTGACCCAGACTGGAGTGTGAGTTTACTGCTGCAGTGCTTTTCACATTTCACTCATCACAGATTTGACTAATATTAAATGATTGGATTGGATTTTTTGTTTTCAGACTTTGACTTCTTTTAATGTAAATATATTTCTTTCTGTAGGCTGAGGAACACCAGCGGATCCAGGAAATCTTTGAATTTCTCCTGGATTCACCGGGATCTCCCGCCCCCTGGATCCTGTCTCCTCAAGCCGCTCCGTCAGCCGAGATCAGCTTGTCTGATCTTCATAGCCCCCTCTGAGCTGGGCCTGGCGTCAGCGCGAAAAGGTGTTTGCTACACATGATTTGACTCAAGGAGAGTAGCTATACGTATCCATTTTATTATTGGTTTTTTGCATGTGTTGAAAACAGAGGACAGAACGAGGTCGGTTACAGAAGTCAAAATGGAACTCGCAGAATGACCAGTGTGTGACATGCGAGCCTTGAAACGGATGACTTAATTAACCGGGTGGCTTTAAAGATCCCTGTAAATGTTTATGTCGCACAATGATGCAAGGCAATGACAAGATGCTGGCTCGTGCGTTTTATTTTGTCGGACAGTTGCACTGTCTGCCTCTCAGGTTTCAAAAAAAAAATGAAAAATGATGATGCCGTACTGCTGACGTTTATTTCTTTTGTTTATTAAACCCCAATCCTCAGAAATATCCCCTTCAGAAAAAAAGCAACAGTTATCAGTTAAAGAGATTTGGTGGTCTTGTGTCTCAGCTGCTTTCCATGCTAGAAAGAACCAATAATTATTTCTCTAGAGGTGACTCAGCACATTATTAGACCTACTGAAATATGGTGATCCTGCTGATTCCAATTGTTTCTGTATTTATCCAGGAACAATAACAGCTGATCGAGTAAATACCTGGTCCACGGGTTTCCCTGACAACAGCATTTAAAGTCACCAAACCTATGTGAATGTACTGTAGCTTGAAAATGTTGTCAGCTTTTTGTTTTGACTGTTTTAATTTCAGTGACACTAGCTGCACGGCTCTGTGGCGGCAAAGGCCAGTCCTCAGATATTCTAGCTGTTAGACAGATGATCCTCAGAGGATGAGTCAGACTCACTGATTTCTGATGATGTTGGATGTTCAGCCGTTCTGGCTCTAAATGCTCAAGATGGCAGCGTTTTGATCTGGAATATTTTGGTCTCAGAGCTGCGAGCGTGGCTGAGGACCCATGTCTTCTCATGGCTGTATATGACCTGTCCTGTTCAGGATCAGAGATGAAAGAAGGAAGAAGGTGTCCGTGTTCGCAAAACTCAAAACTGACTGAAATCTGAATTAGGAGGAGGAGGAAGGGGTTTATCCATTGTGATCATAATCGTAATCATAAAATTAGTTTGATCCTTGTTTTGTTTTTTAGGGCAGGGGGGTTAATAATTACACTGAACAAGTGTGTGCTTTCGCTGTTTTTTTTACATTTTCAAATTTCCAAATAAATGTTTGAAAAAGATCAGAACGTGTGTGTGTGTGTGTGTGTGTGTGTGTGTGTGTGTGTGTGTGTGTGTGTGTGTGTGTGTGTGTGTGTGTGTGTTGTGTGTGTGTGTGTGTGTGTGTGTGTGTGTGTGTGTGTGTGTGTGTGTGTGTGTGTGTGTGTGTGTGTGTGTGTGTGTGAGACCACAAACAACCTCTTGGAATGTTACAGCATAACTTTTGTAAATCAGATAGTGTAGAAAAAAATAGAGAAACAAATATGCTTTTATCTCCTATGCAACAAATAACACTATTACGTCTAAATTCCACTTCACCCACAAGGTTATTTTTTTTGTAAAATAAAGACACTGCCTCCATTTGCAAGTGTGTCCTACATTCAGAATATAATCTCTCTGACTTCACATCAGAAGTGAAGTTTCCTAAAAGTCAAGAGAACAATATGGAGAACAGACACCTAAATGCAGCATTAGCATGACGCCTGAGATTGTACATGTTTACACAAATAGAGACACTTACTCATATAATCTATAGCATATTTTCCTCACGCCTCACTGTCTCACAAAACTAGTATTACCAATACAGACCCAGAGTATAAACAGAGCTTTACTGTAACTAAACTAACACATGGGTTTTACCGTATAAGGGTAGCATGGTGCTGTGAACACAGATATTTATACTGTAGTATTCGTCTACACTGTATTGATCAGACACTCACTCACACATCACGTTGTGAGAGAGGTTCCAGAAAGCAAAGCAGCGAGTGGCCTCACGTGTGACGTGTCTGAGCGCTGGTGTACAAAGCACTGCGAGTCCGCCGGCCTACAGCAAACCGTCCAGGCTCTTCTCCGCCTTCTCCTTCTCGTCAGCCGCAGCGGGGGTGCTGTATCTTTCATAGTGGTCCTGCAGGATGGTCACGACGTCATGGTGGCCGAAGTGCACGGCCTCGTCCTTTGGAGTGTTGCCCCATCTGTACAAAGAAAGTGGGATTTACATGTTGAAAAAAAGGAACATTTTTCTCATGGTATTAGAAAAAAGGAGCAAACTGAGGAGAGAGAGTCCAGCTCACCTGTCAACGGGCACTGGGTTGACTTTACAAGCCTCCAGCAGGAAGCGGACCACCTCTGTGTGTCCTGATGAGGAGCGGTCATTGGAATATATATTCATATATGAGACACTGCGTCAAGACTCAGGCAATACATTGCTTCAGACCTTTTTTCTGCATCACCCTTTCTGTCTGGACTGTGACTGTATTCAGTTGAGGTCCTTTCTAAAATTCTATGGGAAGTTATCTTAAAAAACGCATTATATTCAGACGGCATCAAACTGTGAAATAAGTTCTGAATTAATACAAGTGTCTAATGATAGATACGATTTTTACTATATTATTTATGTCAGAGACATCTTGAATCTATTTGGTTTTGAATTGACTCATCAGATCACTCCTCACCAGGAGTTATATTGTACACACACACACACACACAAGACTACATTACCCTCAGCTGACGCCACATGGAGGGCCGTTCTCGAGTCGTAGTCCCTCTGCTCCATGTCCATGGCTGACAGTGCAAACCTACACACACAGAAACAGAAACATTTCAACAACCACTGATAGAACTTCCCTGACAAAAAGACACCTTACGAACAAATACCACACTGCAGACCTCTGTAAGGCTCCTCTTTCTAAAGTCCTCGGAGAAAAACTGCCTCATGTGGCAAAGTGGGGAAAGTACCACTAAAAAACCCCCACTAATGTGCATATTTGGGATTTACCCAACTGCTTGTTTTATGTGACGTAACTCTTGAATGGGTCTGTGAGCAGAGTAGGCGTATGAGCTGCTCACCTCCTCAGTGCAGACACGTCTCCAGTGTAAGCGGCAAACAGCAGGTTGATGACGGACTTGACCTGTGGACAGAGAGGGAGACAGGAGCGGAACCTTTGACTCACAGACAAGTGTCTGGTAACCAGCAACAAAACTGTCAGTGTTACATAAAGTGAATGAGTCACTTCCTAATGCAACTGATGCCCCACATTTCAGTTAGATTCCTTATGACATATGTAATATATATTTAACAGTTTGACATATCCACTCACACAAAGACAGAACTGAATATGGAGAAGACAGCCCCCTGCTTCAGGTGAGACTTACCATGAACAAGGAATCAAAACAGAGGCAGAGACTGTTAAAAATATTGACCTATAAACTGCCCATTAAGATGTCAAGATAAACCACAGACAACCTCAGAGGGGTCAGAGAAGAACACTTCCTTACGGGGCATTTGACACAGTCATTTCATTTATCATACATGGCCTCCATTCCTGGGAAATGTGGCACCAAGAATAGCCACAAATATCCTGGAGGGCACTTCCTCAACCACGAACTGAGGGTTGAATGCTGAGGGGTAAGTGTTCAGATGAAAGGGAGGAGGGGGGGAATAAAAATGATAAATAAGTTCTGCTCTAACAAAGGAACCTTTGGAATGCGGAAATAAAGAGGACAGATATACTCACCAGCTCTGAAAGACTGTATGTCACTTTCTGTTGCAGACAAGCATCGTGTGGGTTGTCAGTTAATCGACAGATAAGATATGATGAACTAGATATGGATCTTTTAAATCAGTGGTTCTCAACCTTTTTGGACTCCTTGCAATTTCAACACGGACCACTAGAGGTCAGCAGACCCCTGGTTGAGAATCACTGTTTGAAATGATTCACTATCTGAAAATGGTGAACTCTAAGTTGACTTGTTTAATATGTTTTTCAGTTGTGTCACTGAACTGAAAAAAATGACTATGCACACAGTTTATATTTCAGTCCATGAGACCACTTCTGAAGTTCCCAGTCGCCTCTTTGGAGCACAGTGCTAAATGTGAAGGCCTTTGTGTTTAGGGGGAAATAAGATGCACAGCCTGCCTCTGCAAGTCCGGTCTCTGCTGACCCCCACGGATGAAAAGTCTCACCTGGCTCCAGTGAAGCTGTACAGCTGTTCACCGGAGACAGCAGCCTGGTGCTAAGTTGCTCTTTGAAGGAATGACAGAAGAACAAAACCACCAGACGACTACAGAAACAAGGATCTGCCCCCTGAAACAAGAGCAGGAAAACAACTCAACACTCACACACACTTCAGTTTAGTCTCTAGATCAGCTGCAGAGCCAGTATTTGTGGATCAATGAGTTCCACACTGTCAACTCGAGAGACTGGTTTGCCCAGTCACACTCCTTTACTCACTCTCAACCACAGCAGCCATTATCTTTACTAACCAGACTCAGTGACCTGTCATGGATCCTCCCACCATTTGTCTCTCTGTTGTATCTTCGACTGACACTGATACCCTGGAGTTGGAGTTGGAGTTAACTCAGAGGATCAGAAGAGACATCCAACAGAAGTTTGGATGATAACGTATAAGCCTGTGTGCGACGAGTGGTCGATAAGACAATGATTGTAACTCTTTTAACGACTGAGTGCATGATTATGAATTCACTATCCATTAGAATGAAACTCCATATCATTAACATTCATCTAAATGCTAATGATATGAACAACTCAGCGGGGTGAGATGTGCGAGATAGCTGGTTGATGTTGATCCAATCTGACCTGCTTTGCACCGAGGAGTAAATTAGAAGAATTAATCTTAGCTCATTTTAACTCAGCTAAACTGACTGGAAATCACGAGGAACAGAATGATATGTCATTTAGTGACTAACAGTATTTTCTGCATTGGATTCAAAATAAGGAAGTGAGTTCCAAAGATGTTGCTTGATTACCTCTGACTCACTATGATGCATACATATTATGTATACATGCCTTTTAAGTATACTATGTAGAACTTCTGTTACAGGGATCCTGCTTGATTGACCACTGCTGAATTCTTGCCACTAACCAAGAGAGGGACATCAAATAAGACTTGTTGTTCAAGAAGAGTTGTGGGCACAGAGCAGGAGATGTTAGATACCACTGCTTTATTTGACTTCATACAAAGGACACCATGGCAACACATCGCTGTGCTGTCTGCCTGTTCATCACTGGATGAAATTTGCTCAGAAGTTCTGATTATGACATCTTTATCTCCAGGCAGACAGGACAGAGTTGATGAGTTGATGAAGACTTTACTTAAAGAATTACAAGGATGTGGACATAACAGAAATCACACGCAGACGTTTGACAATCAACAGTCATGAGCTTGGAACTGTAAATGTTTTCTCCCAATTCTGTTCTGTTCTCTTCTCCAATGTTACACATCTTTTCCATCTGCAATTTCTCAGTCTAAAAATTGGCAAAAAAAAAATGAAAAAAATGGGTTTAAAAACATTCTGAAAAATTATCTCCTATTTGAACCTGACATTGGAGAACCTTACAATTCCAAGGTCACCAAATTGCAGCATTAGTGATGGTTTTTAAATGTCGATGCAATTCAATGACAAATAAATTGTAGTCTGACACAAATCAACATAGATAAGACAGAAATCAAAGCTGTTTAAAACCGATTACATGGAATCAAACACATTTATCAAAATCATAAAAAATATGCATGCAAGAGAAAGAATGAGAATTCAGAGACAAATAAAAAAAAACAGGGAACAATACATGCATGAACTGAGCCATGAAAATGGGATGATTTCAATGTAAAATAGTCAGAAAAGCCTGGAAAGCTTGTCAGTGACGGGTTTGTTTGCAGAGTAATAATCACATTTAGACGAGCAGTCAAGTGCGACCGCTGTCAGACTTCAAGTAATAAAGCTCTTTGAACCTTTTCACAGCGAGGCGTGTTTGAGAGTGGAAAGTGGAACAGATCGGATAAGACACTCCTATTGTGTGTGTCAGTGAGAGGAAATACCTTGGAGCAGTAAACAAGACGCGCACACTGGTGCAGAATTAAGACCGACCAAACAGAAGAGGACAGGTGAGGAAACGACAACGCTGAAATCACATCTGAGATTAAAACTGAGCTGATTCCACAAACAGTTGATTCTGGACAGGCTCATTTCAGTGAACATAACTATATGGCTTTATTGTCATAGAGAAACTAGATACCCTGTATTTGAGCACAATCACACTACCAGACAGTATTTGTACATATAAAGTTGTAATCCTTAAGACAACATTCGGAGCTCCAGTCCTGACTGTCAAATCACTTTTATAAATATTGTTACATGTAAAGTTTACTGCCGTTCTCAGTACAAGCTTATAGTTGTGTGTACATGTACATGTCTTCGAAATCCCATCTAGTTTGATGTTAAGTCCCTACCGACAATCAGGAATGTATTTGCAAACCATCTGAATCGAACAAGCGACCACCCTTCCCCTCAAGGCTGAGGGAGGCTCGCTCATGTGCAGCGGGCCACGCAGGGGAGGTGACTGACACTCTCAACAATGAAAGGAACACGTTGCACTTCCTGATATTGCACTGACCCCTGCTGAGTGCAGAGCCCCAACTGGGGTGACCTTCTGGCTGCAGACTCAGTCCTCTTAGGGGGACAAGCCCAAAAGAAGCTGAGCCCCGGGGGGGAGAGAGCGTGTGCAGAACCAGCATCCCTACACTCCCAAAGTGAGCGATCGACACTGATGTGAAACACACTCACTAAATAAACAACTCCAGTGTCACAATAAACACTCTCCTGACTGCTGTGCATGACCACAGGCTGCCTTCTAACTATAGCCCAATAAATGCCACAGTCATAAATCGTGTCCAATATGTCCTCCGATCTTAAGGATTATAACTTAATCAAATAAGGCCACTGTCCTACTTATTTCAGTGCTTACTATAATCCACTGCAGACCTCAACACAAAGAACACGATCCAGGAATAACAGTTAAAGTTCAGTGTGTAGGATAAAGGTGAAATGGATCCATTGGCGGAAAATTTAATTAAAAAAAGAATCAAATTCTGGAAATTTGGGAAGGCTGAAGTGTTTTCTTCTACCTCACCATTCAATTCTCCACACTGAGCCTTTAAAGTGTCCAACAAGCTCAACAACTTGTGCACTGTAGAAAACACTGTAGGGGGAGGACAGGGGTTTCTGAATACTTAACACTTACACAACAACAGTGTGTAAGTCCATGACCTCAAATAACAATATGAGACACTTAAAAGGACTTAAACAACATGATGACATGACATGAGCAACAGAACAGGCTCCACCAGTTAGAGCTTTAGTCAATCCCAATGACAAACACCACACAGCTACTGAAAACCAATAAAACTGCCCAACCCCCATATACAGTCTCACTGTGGAGGGACTGAGGCATCCGCTGACATAACATTCACATGCAACTATTACTACTTTCTGGAGGGGAGGATAGAAATTCAGAACGTCTGATGTGTTCATTCACATTCTGGTCTAGTGTAGATCATCATCACTCAGACCGAAAGGACACATTCAGTGGCCTCCATGTACACGCATCAGGAAATAGTGTCCAGAAGAGACGCTTCAAAAATATACAACTTTACTTGAGAGGAATACTGTGAGAACTTTAAAAACAATACTGGATGCATTTACTGAATACGTTTCTATGCTCATGTACACAGAAAGGTATTTGTGGAACTGAGACAACGATGATTCTAACACATATTGATGAGATCCAGAGGAGTTTCCTCCTCTAAATCCAAACATAAAACTGGGAGTGTTAGGACTTTACTGCCAAGCACACATTACTTTCTGTGCTGAAAAGTTTTAATTTGAGATTGAGGAAAAATTATCATTTTAATTGATCTCATTCAGCTTTTTAGACACTTTAACCATCAGACAAAGTGTGTGAGAGCCAGTCCCAGTAGACAAGTTCACCCTTTGGGCGACGATTCAATCATGGCTTGTGTATTTGTTTTACAAATTAAGGCATCCTGATAGACACGAGCATAGTTTGCAAGTGCAAACATTCAGTGATGGTTTCGGAATGCGGCCTGCAGACACCTGCACATGGTGGCTGCTACAGCTTGTACTAACATCATCTAAATTCCAAGCTCAGTTAATTGCCCTCTGGCTTTCACAGACACAACCACAAAGACACTCAAGCTGCTGCAGGCAGTGCAGCGGCTGTCACTCCTGAGAATGACGACAATTGAGTCCAGTGAGTCTCTACAATCAACATCCATATGTTGTTGCTTCAGCTCTCTTCTTAGCACTTGAGCAAACCTGTTTTTGTCTTGTTATTCCAGCACATACAAGCGTGCAGTAGTAGGAAGTATATGTATTTAGAATACATACAACATGGTTTGCCCACTACTAACTTAATCCCTTTAGACTTAAAAACAATTTATTCTTTGCATTTTTCCCCATCCGCAACAAAGCGGAGCAGTGGGTCAGTGCGTTCAGGTGGCGCCCGGAGAGCAGATGTTAGGGGTGAAGGGTGCTTACTCACATGCACCCACAACAAGTGTCTGCCTGGGACACGAACCAGCAACCTTCCCATCTTCCAGACAGCGCACAAGCCACCGTGGCCCTGACGTGCAATGCATGTTCTTTGAGAACGTTCCATTAGTAGTCCAAATACATATTGCCGTTCAAACATTTTGAGCTCCAGTAAACAGTCATTTAAACAAAGTAGTCTGTATGTATATAGGAATATTATGAGTGTATACATTCAAACACCCACATACATTCTTTTTCCATTTTATGATTTTTTTTTTTGTTTGCTTGTTTTAAAGAATTTTATATCAACCTATATGATAAATTCTGTCAGATACAAAACAGCAGTAAAGGAAGTGAGATAAAACACAACCTGCACACTGTAACATCAGATCCTGTGCACGCACTAAGGCAACGAGCAGGTGGAGGCTACAAGTTAATGAGGAATTCATAGTCGGATAAAAAACAGTAACTCATCCCATTTTCCCCATCACGAACAAAAGAAGCTTCCAAAAGGTGTCCACACAGTAACTCCTTCACAGTCAATAAATAATCCTCTAACTTATATATAAATATTGAAGGGCAAGGGAAGATGATGTTGTTGCTGTGAGATGTGGAGAGAGAGGGATCGGGCGAGGTGGGGGTGTGCGAGACAAGTGGGTCTCCTCTTTGGTTTTGTTTCACTCGCTGACAGTGTCCATTCTATAGACTACAGTGGTGGAGCAGTCCTGGTGCGACTCAGTGGGAGACACCTTTTTCCAAAGAGGGGCTTTCAGAGCGAGCTCTTGTTGGAGGCTCTCGTAATCCATGGGTCCGAAGTTGTGCTGCTGTTTCAATCAACATGGATAAGAAATTAGTTTCAATAAGCCTGAGGGTGTGTGGTATTTATGTGTTTTTTTTGAGTGAGAGGTAGAACATATGAATTGTTTTATGACAATTTGATTTCAAATTTTGCTTCTTATGTTGGTTACTTAGCCAAAACGTAGCAAAATGTACAGTGCCCCACCACTTCAAAAAAAAGGAAATGTAAAAAAACGTAATGTTCATTATGAGTGTCAAAAAACATCTGCCCAGGACATCCACAAGAATTTAAAAAGGGGCAGTGAAGACAGAAAAAGAGGACGAAGGTAATGAATGTTGTACAGTTTTACTATTCATCTGAAGCTGTTTGTTTTTCCCTTTCGGCTTAATGCACAGCATGTACAGTATGTAGCTAAACATAGGCACAGCTTCATGTCAGCAGTAGCCTCGGCATCCCTCAACATTCTTGAAGGTGTATCGCACTGATCGTGGAGCCATTTTTCCCCCTCGCTACAAGGAGTTGTGCGTCCTTACCTGCTGGTCCCCTCCTTCTCTGCGAGGGTCGTGCTTCCTGGCACAGTGTCTCAGGTTGTCATAGTTGTGGAAGTTGAAAAGCTCCACAAGGTCCTGGAATAGGAACATTTATAGATGCATTACAAAGATAAATGCAGTAATCTACTTTACACTACTAGATTCTGAGATTTTTTTATTGTTCAAAGTTAAAAATCTATTTTTAAAGCACTTGTGGCTGAGTCTCTTATCACTAATCACGCAGGTTCAGTCAGGGCCAGTCAGGGACACTGACACTGCCAATAATAACCTTAACCAAGAGCCAGTTCTGTCTTGGGCTCAAGGCCACCACATCACTCAAAATACACAAACACACAGAACCTACACAAAAAAAAAAAACACAAATCAATACACCTTGATGAAAAGCTAAAAGCTGGATACAAACAGAAGGAACAACACTGGATCTCATTACACTACATACCGTGCAGAACTGTATTCCTCTGACCGAGTTGCCCAGCTTGTCTAGTGGAGGCGACCAGCACATGACACCCATAACATTGGGCACAACCAACAGGATGCCTCCTGCTACTCCAGACTTGGCAGGCAGACCGACCTGCAACAAGGAAAACGGACGTGTAACATAACAGGGGATCAGGTGTTCATCTGCAGAATCAGCATGTGAACAGTATGGTGCTGAAACTGTCTGTGTGCCATGTTGTAGATTGCATCAGTATACACTGATATACTGATCCACTGATCCACTGATCCACATACATTCACGCAGAACTCGATTTGCTTGTTTGTTATCTTGAGAAAATGCATTCTCTACTCACGTGGAATGCAAACTGCCCAGAGAAATCGTACATGCCGCAGGAATGCATCAGACTCAGGGTGTTCCTCACTGCCTCAGGGCTAAGGACACGCTCTCCTGTGATTGGGCAGATGCCACCGTTAGCCAGGGTGGCTGCCATGACGCTGGCGCTCTCACAGGTCACCTCAATGGAGCACAGCTGGGAGTTAAGATGTCAAAGAACAGAGGGTGTGCCAGAGAGAATGGGGATTGGAAGAGACAGAAAACAGAAACATGAACTTCCTCACTCAAGGATAAAAATCAGGAATTTCAGCAACAATGCCTGAAAACCATATTCTGCCAAAAATAAACAGATGAAAAGTGACAGTGTATAAAACTGATCCACTCACTTGGAAGTACAGGTCCAGTACAGAGGTCATGTCTACCCCCTCTGGGAAACACTGAAAACAAATACAGCAGTTTGAATCCAAACATATTCCAGATAATAAGTGCAGGTTATGAAAACTATAATTTGAAGAGACACTGAATTGCATCCATTTTAACAGCAATCTACACCTATGGCCATCATAGAACAGTATACATTCACTTCATTAGTTATGCATGAGGCTTTATTTAAACAGAGATGCAGGAATTCAGACCTTGATCTGATGTGACAGATGAAAACAAATTTGAAAGTGTTTTCACCTTGTCCTCTATACTACCCTCTCCACCTTTTTTTCTAATATTTCATAACCTCCTAATAACATACAGAAGCAGAGAAACTCAACAAATTCACTTTTGCTAGTTCACTGCTATGTATGGGTAAATATATCAAGCTACCTAATAGGATTATTATTTTATGGTTCTTCAGCTGTAATTGCAGTCAGCAGTAGTAGTGACCAGCAGTTATTTATGACTCATCCAAACCTTTTTTTCTTTCATGTAGTAGCCAATGGCGAAGTTCCTGTCTCCTGACTCACGCTCTGACTGGAATCTGTCACACAAAGAACAAAGTGTTCCCATTACATTGCGGAAGCATTAATGTCTGTGTGTGTGTGTGTTGGAATTCCTTCACCCCCAGCTCTCATGTGTACAGTATAACAGCTCGTGATATCAACATGACTGTAACATGAGGCTTGTCTTTTTCCAGAAACATGGGTAGCTCATGTCATCATAAATCATGCACATGCATATGACCTTGACAGCACAGACGAGACCTGAATTATGCACACTGCAAACAAAAAACATCTCGTGCTCCGAGACTCATTTAATAGTAATGACTGGCAAACAGAGTTTAAGAACACAAGTAGCAACCATGATTGGTCTCTAGATTCTGTTTGGTATTAGCACATTAAACATCAACAGTACCTAGGACATTTTAACTGCATGTTTTTGACTACAGCCTGCGCTTGACTAACTCCATCTCCATCACTCTCACAGCTTTACTGTATTTGTCACGGGGGAAACAAGAGACTTTATTATTATATTCTCACTGGTACATGAATATGATGGATGAAATTCAATTTTGTGTACAGCCAGTATTTTTTGGCAGTGAGTATACAAGTATTCTCTTGACATGGATTAAACTAAGACAAGCTGTTATGAGTGGGGATATATATATATATATATATATATATATATATATATATAAAAAGGAAACTTACGTGGCATTGCTGAAACCCACGTATTCATTTCCTGCCATCTTTTTCAGAAAGTTCATGATCTGTAGAGAAAGACATGGGAGAGTTAATTTGTGGATTGACTGGTGTAGTGCAGGTAGTTCTGTGGTACTTATACTTACATAGTCAAACTTTTCTGCATTCCCTTCACTTTGCTGAGGACAGAACAAAAGATTATTCAGTTAGTTCCTTCCATTCATCTGGAAAAGTACGAGAGGACAAGCACAGCATCATATAGGTAACACTAGAATGAGAAGTCTACCGCTGACAAATTAAAATTACAGAATTAGAAGATGTGATAAGATCTTATAACAAATAAAATCATGAGCATAGCCAATAATTAATCAGATAAAAAATATTAATAAGATTGGCTTGCAAATACGTTACAAGGGGGACATGTTTTGGAGTAAAAGGGATAAGTAGACATGTCGCACATTACCATATTAGCCAGTTAAGGAAGACATGTCAAACCATTACATCTCACTGATTCCAATGATCAATTTAACAATATTTCACATGTAAGAGTTGACATTAAAATCACCTATCATAATAAATATGTAACAGCCTTTAATGTGTGTCTACCTATAGAATGACTGTGAGTAAATGTTGGCGTTTGCAGGCGAGTTTGTATTATGGGTTACCACAATGTGGGGGTGTGCGTGCGTATGTGTTTCAGGATGTACATCAACTATAGGTCAACACAAGTCATCTGTGCAGAGTCTGTTGGCCAAAACAGTAGGGAAGGAGGGAGAAGCAGGAGGAAGAGTCTTCCTCTGAATATAAGCCTCACAGCTTGTAGCTCAGTGTATTTTAAATCAAGTAACAAGCGAGATGATGCTGTATATCCCACAAAGAAAAACACAGCAACAGAAAAATGGACACGCATGCACATTTTAAGTGCTATAACTTTTAACACTAGTTCAAAAATACTGAACGATTCAGGTTGTGGATGGTTTTAACCTTACATTGAAAAAGGGTTAATGCTTCATATGTGACTGACGTACATTTCAAGTCGTACACTTTACTGTGCAGAAGAAAAAAAAATTGGTGACACTGATGGAGGTGTTAAAGAGTCACTAAATGAGGATTCTACAGAGCTGATTGGAGAAGAGAGAAGAGGTAGGATCAGGGGATGGGGGGAATGCGAGGAGATAGATATGGAAAAGGAAGAAAAAATTACCAACGTCATTTGACCTGCAGCAGCAGTCATTATTTCCCACAGTTCCTAAGTCTGGAAAATATGCAACAACATACAAAAACAGCAACAACATGTAGCCTTCAAGCACCATGTAACAACAGTTTGGGCAACCATCCCATTCCCATCGAGGTCAACCTGACCAATAGCTTCACATTTGTGCTTCAATAGAGGAAAATAGTAATAATACATTGACACACTGTTGACAGTGATGAGTGGATGTGGACACAAACACACATTTTCGCCTCAAAGGAAGTGAAGTGATCTTCTCTGGTCTTACAATCTGTTCTGGGTGGTTTCATGCAGCTTAAACGTTCAGAATGAACATACGTTTCTCCACATGCTGCCACTTGTAAGAACATGTTTGACCTTTGACGAATGCGAACACAGCTGCATAGAATCGAAACTAAGGGTGGAGGAGCTCTGTATTGGTAGTTCAGAGCAAGTACGTACGATGTTGCAAGTAGAGTTACTCCAAACGCGACACTGACACCTCGTAAAGCTTTTGCGTCAAATGCATAAGCCAAAAGAGTTGCCTGCAATGTAACATTAACAATAATGTTTAGGACGGAGAATGTTAGGAGTTTTTAGTGTTCCCTTTTCTTTGTGCTGATTTTAAGGCTGCAAAATCTTGACTGTGTCAACAACACATAGAGGCTTCAGATGGAATGTGAATCAAGAGTCAAGGCCAACAGTAAAGGGGGGGGGGGGGGGTCCTAAATGTGCAATAAACAGCACTCAGTTGTTATGTAGAGCGAAGCTGCATTGGCCATATGACACAATGATGCAACCCCTAGAAAGAATGCAGCTTGGGAGGTCTTTAAGAAATACTTTCTTAAAGAAGCAATTTAAGAAGCCAACGTATTAGCTGCTGTCTGGGATCACTCATGTTTAATATATCATTGAACACAATGTTTTTTCCTCTTTTGTTTGTCGACTGGTTGATCCGTTGTAAAACCTGGATCGTGGAAATTTGGTAATTTCAGAGTTCTCACAGTTGAGCAGTTGCTACACAAAGTTAAAAATGCAGAAAAAATGAAATCAGAGAGAAGCAATAGTTGGCTTCTAAACATTATTAGTTACAGAGCAGATCAAAATGCTGCCATGACAAATCTGATGTTTGGGTTATACACAGGTACGGAGTGTTTTTAAGAGATGCTTGCAGTGTTTCCTTAAGCTGACTTTTTCTCAGTTATAGTCTGTATTTATGAGAGGGACTATTTAAAGCTATAGCTTCTTCCTGTCAGGTCCCAGAGTGCATTAATACAACCAAAATATTGATCATGAGACAGCGAAAAACAAAACGCTCCACGCTGTTATTGGTCCTTCAGTGGATTACTCATTAATCTCTTCCTCCACTAGAGTAGATGCTGCAGCACTACAGAAAGGTAAATTGAAGCTGTACAGTTAAAAATTAACTTTTGTGGAAGCAACTTCAGAAACAGCCGCCCCTCTGTTGTAAATGCACAGTTGAAGAACTGTATTTTTCCTCGTCTGGCCCTTTGCTGGAATTAAGACTAAACCTCTTGTGCCACATAGTAATTCAAGCAATATGTCAAAGAATTTGAATTTCTCCGTCAAAAGAAACTATGTGGTGACGAATACAGAGCTAATTCGACTAAGGTAAGCTCATGTTTGCAAAGTGTTAACGCATTAAAAACACAAACAAAAGGAAATTATTTCAGCAGTACATGGAAACTGAAAACACACAGGTCAGTCCGAGACTTATCGTTAGCATAGTCTCATGCCAAATGAAATGAATCATCATAACTGTAAGCTTTGAGAGCACATTATTACATTACATTACATCATTAGTCAAACTAAGTTCAAAATCCTGCTGAGAAAAGCTGGAGTCACATACAGCAGTAATTGAAGAAAGTGTGTCAGCAATTTGTTCGTTAATTAAGTGAGAAGAATCTATTTGGACGTACTGAAAAAAAAAGTCTTGAGCTGGCACAGAGTAATGGTGTTTATAGACAATTCTTGCGTGTGTGTTACGTGTGGGTGTGTGTCAGTGCAAATAATTCAGTGCTAGCCTTAGTTAAAGGAAATAAAGAGATAAACCATTACTATTTTGACCTCACATCTGTCTTAAGTTTCGAAAAGGGAGCCCAACTATTGATGTGTGCATGCACCTGCATTTGACTAGCTCCCTGGCCAGGTTATTTCCAGCAGGGTCAGTAACAATGTGCGTGCTTCTCAGGATAAGTACCCTTCAGGAGGGATTAGCACAAGTCTTCTCCACAACAAGACACATGGCCGCGGACTCAGGTGTGACCTAGAAATACTTTGAGCCAAGTCAAGTGTCATAAATATCTGGACACTAAAAACTTCAGTCTACTGAATATGTAAACACAAACTAATAACGACACAGAGTTTTGACAGTGGTTTGGTCAGAGCATTAAATCCGAAAAACAGCATTTTTGTGACTCTCCTTTAGTAGACTTCATTCCATTCAAACAAAAGTAGGTTAATTACCTTTATCTGCAGGCCTTATCTACAACCTATATCTACGTATACCCTTACGCTCATTGATACCCACCATTCCAGGGATTGAGGATACACAAATAACACACACAAACTGGAAATGAATAACACATATGAAGAAAAACAGAATGGGTTTGCTTTTACCTTTATCAGTGAAGTACAAACAATGGCACCAGCATTCACCATGGGGTTGTGAGGCTTATCTGCAAAAACCAGAGGTCAGTTTACATGCTGTACTGGATCACAGAGTAAATGTTTATTTATTATTCAGGTCTGAGTGTTCTGTCTATAGACAGATCAAACAGCAACAATCAACTACACACATCGACTCAAGATACAGCTGATTATAACCAAACAATACCATTCAGCCGTGGAGTAGTATATGATGTAAACAGAGCATTGGCATTTACAATGACATCTCACCATCTTCATCCAGGAAGAGTTTATTAAAGCGCAGGCCACTGGGCTCCTTCCCAATGAAACTGTGCACATACTCTGTGCCATGATCATGGACAGCAACAGCGTATTTCAGAGGCTTGACACACGACTGAAGACAGAAAGGGACTTTGGTGTCTCCGACTGTGTGTCTAGAAAAGACAAAAGATAAGTTATCCGTGCAGCCAAAGTAGCTGCAGTTTCACTGATAAAACAAAACAGGAGAACATAGAGGAGATTGACGTGATAGGTCAGAGTGACGAAGGAGTGTTCAAGTTCAGTCATAAGAGTTCTTGATAACAGCACTGTTTGTTCAGAGCCAATGTTATCTTTATGACTTCCTCTGTTACCCTAACATAACAACTGTACAGGCCCATGGAACTTTACAGCCAAGAACAGGCTGATCCAAACACCTGTTGGCATCATTACACTTCATTTGAGATGAGTGCCTCCTGTTGTTTTGTCTTTAGTAGGAAATACAGGATGATTAATTGAATCGGTCGGTTGTTAGTGAGTTCACAGAGAGAAAAGGGACAAACATGTATTATTTGTTCCTGCTCTTGAAGGTCTCACCTCTGTCCATCCACTGTGCAAAGAGAGACTGCCCACATGTCAGGGCTGAATTTGGCAAGCTGAGGAATGTAGTCTGCCACCTGAAAGAGAGTCATGGTGAGAAAGCGTGTCAGAGCAGCAGTGGTTTACTGAACTCTTGTGACGTCTGCTGAGGGTCACGTATGTATACTTGTATACACAACAACAACACTGACAGGAGTCAGCTCTTCATCTGAGGGTTAGAAAGGAAAAATCAACATTAGATACTTAGTGTCGTTCATTTCTGCACGCCCAACACATGGCTTTACTGCCTGGAAAAGTATGACAATTAAGACAAAAACAACCAAATCCTATGTCAGTGACTTGCATTTGCTCATTCACCCTTTTCTTGGTAGTCAGCTTGACCTATCAAAGCAGAGCAACTTGACATTAGCATAACTTACCAATGGCTCCATGGTAACCCCCCCATGTCAGAAACCAAAAGTCAACAAGTCAACATGGAGTTGTTTGTTTGGAAATACGGGTTTAACTCAGTTCTCTCTTCTCAACTAACATTTCAGTCATGACTCGCAAGATATTTCACTGTACAGCACACAAACATTAGAACATTACAAGAGGCAGGTCACCATAGTTAGATTTCGTAGCTGCATGAGGCTCCGGAGCCACAGGTAGCCGACCTCTGACCGAGATTGTCAGAAATAATTGATGGCCATGAATGAGCTAAATAATGCTTATGAAGTACTGGAAGAGAAAAAACAGAAAAAGAGTCCTGATTTAAGGACACACCTGTCCTCCAGAGAGGTTTTTGCCACTCTCATACAGCTCATCAATAAGGGCGGTGAAGGACTGGAAGTCTGGGATGACGAACTTCTTGCGGAAGGCCTGAGTGAGCAGGACAATGTTGCTCTGGACACACCTGATGAACAAACCACAAATAGCATGCAAAAATATTGTGACTGCATGCAGATACAGGAAAAGTTTGTCAACCAAGTTAGCAAGCATGAAGTCTGACAAACTTGTATGAATGTTATTAAGGATTGATGACGAAGACACGTCATCTGAAAATATGAATTATTTGTTTTTTTTCCTAAAACATATGGCCTAGTATGATCCAGAACAAATCTATAAAGTTAATTCTGATTTCTACACTGCCTACTGTAGGTTACTTAAAGACAAAACCATGCTCAGGTTTTTGTTGACTAAAATGTTACATAGACATTTAGGCTTAAGGCAAGGAAAGTCATAGTTTACAGACACTTGGAGGACACCACAAGGAGACATGAAGGTGTTTGTTTTCAAATTTGAATAACTGTTCAATCGGCATAGTGGTGAGTAGGTGAGTGAATGAAGTGGAAACCTCCCGTGCAAGTCTATTTAATATCAGGATCCTAATTATCCTATTATGCCTGTTCATTTCTTGAACTAATTCTGTAACTGTCTTCTACGCGTGTGACACCACTTCTGCACTTTAAATAGGATTACATGTCTCAGGAACACCTGGAGAGGGACATGTGCAAAGCTCTGCTTCACCTGCTGCTACTGCAGCCCTGAATTAACAGAAGATAGTGTAGTGATGGATGGGGCATATTATTAAAACCTGATTTATAACTAGCCACTAGTAGTTCTGACATCACCATGAATAGATGGCATCTGGTGCATCTTCTTGTTAATACGATCGATAGTTCATTCATCAAGTTTCCTGTATAAACCACAAAAAAATGCTGTTTGATGTATATTTCTTTTGCATTTATGCAATATGCAAATTACATACATATGTATGTCTGAATTTGCACTTTAAAAAATATAGTCATCAAACTTCAAGTTGATGTGAGTACAAAAAAATGTATAAGATGGAGTTGAAACTTTCTCAGTAGACAAGACTTACTTCTTGAATAGGTGCCGGTCCAGGGTTACGCCATCTGGGGTGTTCTTCAAAGTTTCTTTCAGGGTGTCCATACATTCCTTCAGCCGGGGATCACCAGTGCGAAGCCCTGTGGCCTTTAGCGCCTAAATTGAGCAAATTGACGAAAATGTTAACGAATGTACTGATGAATGTGGTCAACTGGCATCCACCACCAAGCTCAAACTTACTGTGAGAAATTTATGAGCAGGAATCGTCTCTTGACCTTCTGCGACTGTGTAGAAGAGCAAATCCTCCAGACTGGGCAGCATGCCTGCATTTCTTTTTCTAGGTAAGACAAGTGATAGACAGACACAGGTGTAAGACAGAGCACCTCCAGCAAAGCGAAGTAACCTCAGCTAAAACCACTTTGCTTAAAGTGTAATCAAACTACAGAAGCAGGAAACAGTAAATTAAGGTAACCACTAGATTGCCCTTTAGTAACAGCCACAATTGGATCCTATCTGTCCTGCCAGAGTAAACGCGCTTATCTGTAGCTGCTGATAGAGTCTTATCACGTTAGTGAAGTATTTCAGTGACACATACTGGAAATATGCTATCCAAGTGTGAGTGAATGCCACATAGGTGTGCGTGTGTCTGTGCAATTAAGAGGTCAATGCCTTCATTATGCATGAACAAACTAATTACTTTCCTGTTGACAGGTTTCCTTTAGGAGCACTGTTATAATGTGTGTGTCTGTAAATGGTGCACCTGAAGCTACTCAGGTAAAAGAATTAGTACGGGTAGATAGAGACACTAATCAGAAAGAATTAACAATAAATAAGATACACCCACACAATATGTTTTACTGTTTAATTTCAACAAACAGCTGTGGTGAGGTGGCCACCTGCACTATGTCCCCCCTTAACTGAAAATGTTGTCCCTTGCTTTGTTCACTGCTGGGGATTTTACCAGATATTTCGGTAACAAAAACACAGTGCAGTGCAAATACGTGTCAACTCACTTTGGAGCAGACTGGGCCTAAATTCCAGGAATTCCCTCGTCTTTCCCTGCCCAGACCTCTAGGCTCTTGGATTAATAAAGCCAACACCACAGTTTGTTCACATACTGGCCATGACACAGCACCAAGATCTGCAGATCAGCAAATTCAGCTCAGAGCAGAACACTAAAATTGTTTTTCAAGTTAGGCGATAACCCGCAGCTTGAAGATGCCATGGTAGGAGCAAGCAGCAGTTGTCAGGATGTAAACCCATTTTCAGAAGTAGCTTTCCCACTTTGCCTGCTTATCATCCTAGATTGTGTATTTAATAAATTAAATAGTGCAATCCATTACAACCATTGACAGTGGAAAGACAAACTCTAATCTTCCCATGGCAGTGTTGTAATGCTAACTCTCAGTCCATTGGCCACATAGGACATGCAAAATTTCATGATACGGTCTGCACCGACTTTCTGGTTCATCATGTCGTCCATTTATCTCACCTCCTTGGAACATCTGTTCCCCAGGGCAAACACTTTACATACAGCCAAAGTAACAGCCACTGAACAAGAGCAAACAAACCAAGATTGACTAAAATGCTGTCTGTCAGGCATGAGTAATTAAAAGGGCCGTTCTTGGCCAAGCATAAATAGCATTTCCATTCAGCAGAGTCAACAATGTATAACAGGTACACTACAGAGTCACAAGGCAACCAGCAAACTACTGCAAACTGCACCATGACGTATTAACCTGTAAGCTGAAAGATCGATCTTCAAGGAAAAAAATCATTTAATGCAACGTGCACCTTGGAACACTGAAGAATTAGCTCTCCAGGTGCTAGTATGCAATATGCTGGGGGCGTGGGTGTTGACAACAACAGCACATATGCCACATCTCATTAAATTCCCCCAGTCGAGAGGCGTTATTAGGGGCTGGAAATATTCCTGTTTACATTCCTGACCCCACTTTAACATGAGGAAATGCATCCTCCCTGTCCGTATCTCAACATCGCCATGTCCTTGTGTATCATCATTTCTAGGTCAGCAAACAGCCTGGTAATTTCAAATGCACTGCGATCATAGAAATTCCATCCAAAAAGAAACAGCACAGACGGCTAACTGGCAAAGGCATGCAGCTTGACATGTAAACTGGAAGATAGGGATCCCTTCAATATAATAATGCTGGGGCTTCTCCCTACATTGAGTTGACTGGGAATGCATTACATTTACATGACTGTATTTTTTACTGCCACGTGTAGCCTCTGAAACCACTCAAACAAGCTCCAGCTGCTGGCTGCTGTGCTGGGGCCAGAGAGCACGCTGGCATTAGTCCTGCATAGGCAGGCCGCCCTCCTTCACTGACAGGGGAAGGTCACGGTGGAAACCTCTAGAAGCCACTTGGCACTTTATCCCTCCTATCATCAGCGAAATGAGACAGATCAAAAAAAAATATGCGCGAGAGTTTGCTCCCTGTGCGTGTCTTGAATTCCTGAACGTCTGCTCGCCTCATGGGCGCCGATGGTTTTAATCGTTTGCCTCATCCCTGACCCCTCAGCAGGCCCGTGTCACCTTCTAACCCCGATCTCAGTACAAACACGTTGGAAGCCGCAGGTAACCTGAGGCCAAACTGACGTCTCAGCTGGCTCCATTGAAGTTACTGTGAGACTTGCTTTGATGGAACGAAGACGTTCGAGGCGGCAGCCGGTGTGAACACGCTCCAGCTACCGGTACAGTTAGCTAGCTGTATAAAACACACGTGTGTGTATGTTTATTAGACGGGCTGTGTGTGAACTTTAAGGAGCAGCTCCATTCTGCCCTTACGTTAGCAAGGCACGATACATCCGCTTGCGCGCGCCGGTGTTGTCTGCGGTACGTGAAGGGCCCGTGTGCGTCATAAGTCGTCAAACCCGTATCAGCACGCCCATGGAGTCAAACTGTCCCCCCACACAGAACAGAGAGCTTCAAACCTACTTGTCGCTGTCGACATCTTTCTTCAGGTGCTCGTCCACGAAGCCTTCCGTCTTCGCGCAGTAGGAGCGGTGTTGGGTGAAGCAGGGCGCGGCGCGGAACACCGGCTGGCGCGCGGCGGCATGGGAGAGCTTCAGCGAGGAGGACGCAGCTCGGGCATCAGCGGATGCGGCGCCTGAACAGCAGCGGCGGGTCGGTAACCCCCTCCTCCCACTGCAGACGGGCAAGGGACGCTTGAGGGCGGCTTTGGGCAAATGCTTCGGCAATGTCGAGAACCTAAAATGTAACATCTCAATCCTGTAGAGCAATGAGGGAGAAAGTCGTGTTTCCGGGCCCGTTACAGGTGCAGAGCCGATCGGTGTCTGAGCCGCGATGACTCACACGAGCCGAGCCGACAACGTACATATACTCACGGCCACGCCCCTGCCACTCCCATTGGTGCATATTCACAAAGGTGGGCCTTTGATGATGACGTAGTAGGCTCTTTGATAATCATTGGTGCGTGTCCCTGTCAAGTGACGCTTTTTTGACAAGCCTTCTCAGATTTTAATTTTGCTGGCCAGAATGTGAATGTATTTTTGATTTTTATATCAATAACTTAACGCCAGGTTTAACTTTAGTAAGCAGTGTCAACAGGAGGTGTCTTTCACTTTAGGTTTGCCATGCGTGCCAAAACAGTCATACTGAAACTGAAACAGCCAAAACAAATGTTGACAACTTCTGATAAAGTTTTGATAAGTTCTGTTGAATTCACATTGCTTGATTAATATATAAAAAACACAATTCAAGCCAGGGATGCTAAGTTGTTTCTGAAACACTCTTTACTCCCCATGAGTCATTAATAAACAAAGTCATCAGGAAAGTGAACAGTGAAAAAGCCAGTCATCTAAAATCAAGACTGCCTAGATACAATGAGACCCATATATCAGACTAGTCATTTTCTATAAGGCTATGACTAACATTGTTATAAAGTTGTTATGAGCTTTCAATGGCAATGTCTTTTTCTCTCTCTGTTGCTAATACTGATCAAAGTATGAAAATGTATTTGATGCAGCAGTGTTGACTCTGTACAGAACTTTTTTTACACATGTTTCCTCCTGTCATTTATTTAATTAAACTATTACCTTACCATTTTGACCCACACCTGCTTCCTCCCATGAACTCCAAGAAGTTTCTTCAACTATCAGAGAAAACGGTTATCTGAGTCCCTCATGTAGTCTCTCAGGCCTGGTTCAGGCACGTGCCACGTACCCAACACTATGTATTAAATGAATATTACACATGTGTCATACTATTGTATTACACCAATCCAACAATGTACCTTTCTCTGAATAAGGGGTTGAGGATAAGGACCCTCCCATAATCTGGGCTGGATGTGTGTAAACCAGGAAGCAGAGGCGCCTGGCAGACTAAACCCAGGGCTGCAACGCTCCAACTGTTGCAGCAGCTCTCCACGTCTCCACCGTGAGTGAACGTCCCCCCAGAGAAGTTGCCACGAAAGCACAGCACCATGATGTGGAGAGCGCTGACCTGCACACTGTGCGCCTTTGTGCTCAGCCTGTGCTGTGTCCCGGCGCCAGCCGCTGACCTGGACACCGAGGTGAAGACTGAAGTTCTGTTTAAGCCTGAGCACTGCACGCAGAGGAGTAAGAGAGGGGATCTGGTGAACGTGCACTACGACGGGTTCCTCGCCAAAGATGGATCTCAGTTCTACTGCAGGTAGGTGGATCGGCCCTAAGAGAAACCCTGGCTGCATCTGATGGATACTGCCTTTGCAAACTATCTGATTTCATTTGAAAATCTGAAAACAAGTTGCGTTTTAATCCTCAGAGCCTGCTCTGAGTCATTCTACTTGTTCTTATGTGGTATAACATTGCAAAAGCCTCTTTTACTGTGTCATATATTTAGTTTTTAATACATAGTTGGGTTGGGTAGTGGGGTTGACCTTGACTTTTCGTTTCCACAGTATCCATGATGAGACTGTACATAGACAGTGTCTGTCCACACTCACTGGCAGGGTGTTGTGTCTCTTTCGTGTTCTTTCTATTTCAGTCGTTCAGACAAAACAGGGCACCCTCAGTGGTTCGTGTTGGGCATCGGACAGGTCATCAAGGGCCTTGACATTGGGATGATGGATATGTGTCCTGGGGAGAAACGAAAGATAACGATTCCTCCTGCCCTGGCATTTGGAGAGAAGGGCAAAGGTAGGTCAATTCTGATAGCTGCTTATCATCAGCTGATGCAGCAGCTGCCACACATGTAGAAGAATCCATCGTGTGCACTCGATGCCTTTTTCGAAAAAGCAAGTTCCACATCCACGCTGGTGGTGCATCTAAAAGGTTTCAGTTCACCACGTAATGAAACCAAACATGTTCTTGAACAAATTCATCACATGTTTTAGGCAAGTTTGATTCCTCACTGAAATTAACTGGTCTGTGGCCACTGGGGACATAAAAGAATCTTATCCAAAATTTACAGCAGTAATATTTATTTAAGTTCAGTGAATCCTTCTAATACAAACCCAAATCCACTGTCCTGTTTTTGAGGTTGAAGAGCCACCATCATACTGTCTTGTTTTTTTTTTTCCAGCACTTTAATTGAAAGAGCATCACACCTCTAGCCGCTCAGCCGTCCATGGCATGTACTGTAAGCATGCTCTAAGGTTTGAAGGTCTTCCTTTCTTTCTTGCATGCATTGGTGCAGCCTATAAACTAACAGCTAACAGTTTTAACCTGCTTTTCCCTACAAACCTGTTCATGTATGTTGATGCGCTATGTAGGGACCTGATTGTTAATGCACCTATCCTGTGTTTCAAAGTTCTTTTTGTCTGTCAAGAGAATGCTTTTGTTTCCCACTCAGAAGTTTTATACAGTTACAACCATTCAAGACACTGCTCTTGTTATCAAAGGTAATGTTTCAAAGTACTAACAGAGCTTAATGCATGCATGCATAGAATCTGCTACTTGAAACCATGTGCTTATTTATGTGGCTTGGTAGCTGTGCATCACAAGTTAAACACAGAATCCTAAAATACAACTGAACTTCCAGCACAATTCTTTCTTAAATGCAATCGAAGGAATTTCACAGCATAGAGAACAATACATTATAAGTTTGTTGTATGTCACAATGATGGTTTTATAAGGGCATGTAGTCTTTTTACAGTGTTAAAGCTCAGTTTTGTTCTGAAATAGAGCCAGTACCGCCCAATGCTACAGTGGTGTTTGAGGTGGAGGTGTACTCAGTGTCCAGGGGGCCGCGGAGTATAGAAGCTTTTGGAGAGATGGACCACGATAGAGACAAGATTCTCACAAAGGCAGAGGTAACTCAAATTGAATCAACATGAGCTTACGAGGGCTTCTTTGGGGCATTGTTAATGTAACTGTTGCTCTCTGGTTTGATGCAACAGTACTAAGGAAAATGCAACAGAAGAAACTGTGACGATATACTTTGTTTCTGTATTACTTAAAATAACAGGGCATGCAAATACAAACACAACCTTGAAATAACCTCACCTACTTTCCTCTAAAAGATGAAAGGCCAACCAGATTACAGTTTAAACGTTATACAAGGACGTTATTAGGCTATAAATCACATCATAACATTATTTATTAACCTAAGTCAATGACCATATGGAGGACGATATACATAACTCAAAACATGTCATGATGTTATCTGGATTGTTGATAACACACCCACCCACACAATTTATTACCACTGTGCTATGTAGCCAGAATAGCAAAACAGGAACCTATTACAGGAAACAAGTGTTGCAATTCAGTCTATACAGTCTAGTCTGACGGATAATGTGTTCCTCCATCATCAGGTGAAAAAACATTTGAAACTGTCATACGAGAAAGGAGGGAAGCCACGCGACGACGCTTTCTATGAGAAGATCATGGCCGATATATTCCAGAAGAGTGACACGGACAAAGATGGGCTGATCAGTGCAAAGGAGTACAATATTTATGGACACGATGAGCTCTAATCTCAGTGCCGTCGCTGTTCAGAACACTTTGTTTAGTTCGATATTTAGTTAAAGGTGAAGGAAGAAGCCACCCTCAGAAGATCTTACACTGTATGTTTGTGGTGTGTTTATGGTCTAGCCACGTCAATATGTTTCTTCCCATTTTCTTCAGTTAGTGAATTCTCTTTCTGTTCTATAGTTGATTCCTCTTCATACCTTTAGTTCACTGAGAACAATATTAATCATGAGTCCCAGAGTGAACATTACTAATATTATGATACACTTTAATCTTATCGCTGTGATGCTTTGGAAAAAAGGTTTTTCATACCCATAGAAAATTCTGGGGAACCGCCCTTTAGCTTATTTTTGGGGAAGTGGAAATTCCCCCAAAAAAGCATGCAGTACTCAAAATAACTTTTCACACCAGCAGTCATGCCTGTGAAAACATTTACATTACTATTAATGCGAGTATTTGCACGTCATGTCCTTTCATTCCAAGTGCAGGACAATGCTGCAAAGCAACATCAGAACACAACATGACTGTCATGGGATGGTTTATGTTGATCCTGGAACAATCAGCTCCATGTCCTCTATCTTCTTCCTGTGGATTCTCTGCCCTATAGCCTGCAGCACTGCACCACGCTGTCCAGTGTAAAAAAAAAAAAAGGAATCTTAAGGAAATGTGTCTGTGACGATTCAAGATAATAGATGGTATAAATGCACACGGTTTGCATATACAGTGTGGACTTTAAAATGTTCTCCTTCATGCCTAAATCTGTTTTTTTTATTGTTTTTAACAACAACAAGTTGACCTGAGAGGGCACATCTTATTAAATAAATGATTGTTAATGTGAAATGTTTTTCTGTTCATGCTCTGCTGAGAGATTGATCCTATGGACCCTGATGAAACCAGGCTCTGTTTCTGTTCCTCATGTTCACTCTGAATAAAACAGGCGTCTGATGAATACAAAGCCCATCATCCAGGAGGCTCTAATACAGTTCACCATGGCAACAGCTTTATAAAGAGCACAGCTTCATTTTCAGTCAAGTAAAGCAGGAAAGTGAGTGAGTGGCCTGATTGTCAACTGATATCTAGAGTTATTAATGAAGCCGTTTTTATCAAAATCTCATTTAAAAATGTGGGGCACGACGCAAACTCATGTCCACGGGTCATTTCAAGCTTCCTAATCTTTTATAGATAAACAACAAAAACATTGTTTTTAAAATAATTTGAGACAGCGGTCCGGCACTGCACAGTTGGAGGATGGGGAGTGTTTCACAACATACTTAACTTGTTGTATGATTCAGAAAAAAACCTCAGATAAATAACAACACATTTATTAATAAATATATGTGTGCTTTGTAAATATACAAAATAAAAAAATATACACAGTATATACTGGAGAAAATCCAGGTTCTACAAACAACACCAGTCTGTCAACTTGGGATCTCGAGTTTGACAGATGGCAGCCTGATCTCTGCTGCCTTCACCTCCGCTGACATATCAACACCCAGAGGTGCCCTGGAATGGAACATTCAGTGTTGTTTTAATCAGCAGTGACAGGAAGTGGCCCAGCATTGTTGGGTCTGGTTAAATACGACATTCAGTCACTTACTTAGGCTCGAAGCGGACGTCTACATTTGGAGGCAGTATTCCTTTATTTTCTCTCAAGCGTTCAACACCATTCCTGGTTGGAAGAAAATACCAGTAAACCAAGGGACAAATTATAACATTAAACCTGATCATAAAATCAGTTCCACAGACGATCCTGACAACACACACACCATGCAATCATCACTCCGTTGTCAGTGCAGAATTTGGCTGGGGGACAGAGCAGGCGCAGTCCCGTCGTCTCTGCAGTGATGGTCAAAGCCTTGCGGATGTACTGGTTGCTTGCAACTCCTCCAGAAATCACCTAGAAAAAAAGAGTAACTTCTTAAAAAATGTAAACCTCAATGTTCTATTCTATGATGGTCTAACTCTGAACACTATGTTGAACATTTAAGTGACAGAATTATGATCAATGAACATACGCTTAGATTGATTGTCCTTGTCCTTCCTCATCCTCTCTCATCAACTTGTTCTTAAATATGAAGAGGAGAAGGACACTCACCAAAGTTGGACTGCTTGAGGGCAGCAGGCCGTTTGCCTTACAGAACAAGATGGCCCGATGTGTTCGTTTTGCCAGATGAGCGGCGGCAGTGTGCTGTGTGGCAGCTGCAATGTCATTCACACATGACAGCAGTGTCCCCTGTTCTACTCCTACAAGGGGAGGGAAGAAGACACACAAAGGCCTTACTCAGGAAGTCCAATTGCATTCTTTTCATATATGTGATTGGTGTACACAAAAAAAAGCTTTGCCAAAGTCCTGTTTAGCATTCCCCCCTGGTTATGTACAAACGTTATAAATCACCCATTTACAAAGAATTGGTGCATAAGTCATTTGCTATTTTCTTGAAAAGTCAACAGGAAGTAAAGCATTTGCAGTCTTCATACCTTCCTCTGTCTCTTTTTTTATTATTGTCATTGTGACTTGATTCCGTAGTCCAGAGAACGAGAAGCAGCAGTCATAACTTTGACCCATGGGCGTTCTAAAAGGGAACCTCCTCCTGTCGCCGGTCTTTGCAAGAAGCTCGATGGCTTGTCCTCCACTAAGAGACGAGCATTGTGGGTGTTTGATGAGGGACAGACGTCTCGCCACCTGCATTCACAAAACAAATGTAAACAGGTTCATGATTACAAACTGAGCACTGTAACCAACGAACACCAAAAGCCTCATGTTAGATTGACAGCGTTACTTTATCCAGCATATCCCCCGGAGCTTCATCCAGAGTGTGGCCCAGAAGCAGAAAGTCATCCACCCCTCGGGCCACGGCGAGAAGTGAGTGACCACCTGAGACGAGCAGTACCAGGAAGGGGAATTCAACGGGATGAAGCATCCTGACGGTCAGGGCGTGGGCTTCCATGTGGTGGATGGGGATAAACGGTTTGTTGTGTTGCCGCACAAACCTCTGACTGAACTCGAGGCCGACGCGCAAGCTCAGGGCCAAGCCCGGCTTCACCGTGGTAGCCACAGCTGCGAGCTGGCTCGGGTCCGCTCCACTTCTCTCCAGAGCCTCCTGGACCACACTCTTTATGTTGTCCCTGTGGAGCTGCTGTGCCACTGTAGGAATGATGCCACCAGTCCTGCAGCATTTGAGAGAGCGATAAGTGTACCTGATCCCTGAACAACGTCCGTGTGAGGTGAACACAGCCCTGACACCCACCTCAGGTGAACCTCTTTCTGTGAATGCAGAGACTCTCCCAGGATTTCACCTTTCTCGTTCAACACAGCAGCTCCAGTGTCATCGCAGCTGGTCTCGATGCCCAGCACCAGTCTGGAGGAGAAGACTTTTCCAGGTGAAGGGGGGCTCCACACTGTGCGTGTGCGCTGCAGCAGCCTCAGCGCACTCCTCACCGCAGAGGGGAACATGGTCACGAAGCCTGTGTGGCCGCTTCCTGGGGTTAAATCAGCAGAATCAGTCACAGTGACCTCACCACGGCCCCACTACAAGACACAAACTGAACCTGATAATTATCTTACAAACGCTGTGTGTGCTAGAGAGCTGCAAACCAGAGAAACAAACTGCTGTGCACGAGTTGACTTGATCTTCCGCTGACATCCGTCTGCGTCACATGTAAATAATTCCGTGCAGAAGCAAATGCGCGACTTTAAGTGTAAATATCTCAAGATCATCGCCAATACAAACATGTAACGTTGCAGAATTCAGATATCATACACATTTTATTTGGGAAAAACACCATTTAATCTCAAAATCAACTCAGACAACAACATGGGAACGGAAAGATTTGGTTGACTTGTTTTAGTCGGGCATTAGAGTCCGGCGCACAAAGGAAGCGTGGACTCGCCTTGAGAATAAACTATATTTTTTCTTCAGGGTTGACCTCATCTAAAATATAACTTCACATGAGTAATTTAATGCTAAAACTACGCCAAGTTTGACACCAACAAACCAGAGAGAAATAAAATACTGCGCACGGGTTGACTGATCTTCCGCTGACGTATGGCTGCGTCACATGTAAATAATTCCGTGCAGAAGCAAGTGCGTGACCTTAGATTAATCGCAAATATCTCAACAGCATTTTCGTTACAAATATATGAAGACACAGCATACAGATATAATATAAACACGCCCTGGAGAAACAGATCGTTTAATCTCAAATTCAATTCAGAGAACCGCCTAGGAACAAAAGTTTAGGAGGATTTATTCGGACACTTTAGTCCGGCGCGCAAAAGAAGCGTGGAGTCGCACTGAGAATGAACTATATTTTTCTTCCGTGTTAATCCCATCTAACAGGTAAAGTAACATAGTTTTAACGTAGTGCTACAACAAAATCCATTTTAGGTCGCTGTCTTTGTGAGTTTAATAATTCTTTAAACACGGCATCTGGATCTTGAGGGCGAAGTGGTGGCGTTTGAGGAAGCAGTGTTGGGAAAAGGCAACCACACCACAATGCACTGCGGCGGCTGGAGAGGGACGTCCTGATTTTAATCATTACATCATTCATATTAAAGATTTGATTCAAATAAGAGCAGTTGTCAGATGCGGTAGTGATCAATTTAATTCTACGTCACCACCAAGGAGCTTGGCCCTCGACCTCTTTGAGTTTTAATAAGAATATTATATGCTGACTTTTCTAAAGGAGACATGGAACACCCAACTTGTTTTATGGAGGGAATGAAGCAGTATGTCGTACATGATGCTCCGCCCACAGTGCGTTACATCCCAGATTTCATATCCGAGGAAGAAGAGGCCTACCTTCTCCAGCAAGTCTACAACTCTCCAAAGACCAAGTGGACGCAGCTGTCAGGCCGGAGGCTGCAGAACTGGGGAGGGTTACCACATCCCAAAGGTATGCTGCCGGAGAAGATCCCTGACTGGCTCCAGACGTACTGTGAGAAAATCTCCTCTCTCGGTGCATTCAGCGGGAAAGCAGCCAACCATGTGTTGGTGAACGAGTACAAAGCAGGAGAAGGGATTATGCCCCATGAAGACGGCCCTCTGTACCACCCCACCGTCACCACCATCAGCCTGGGCTCCCACACCCTCCTGGACTTCTACAGGCCCATCAGCAGCCTGGAGGGTGATGCGCCGCAGACAGAGGAGAACCGGTACCTGCTCTCCCTGCTGGTCAAACCGCGCAGTCTTCTGGTCCTGCAGGACGACATGTACGTTCGTCTCCTTCACGGCATCCAGCCGCGCACGCAGGATACGCTGACGGAGAAGGTGGTGAACCTGCTGCCGACAGGTGCTCTGCCTGGGGAGACACTGACACGGGGCACCAGAGTGTCACTGACTATAAGGCATGTGCCTAAAGTCATAAAGACAAAGCTTTTACTTGGAAGGAAAAGATGAAGACTGAGTGTTGACCTGATAGGTTGTTGTTATAGTGGAGAAATAACATATTACCCAGACTGCTCTCTGGGTTATGATTGGGCCCCTAGAGCTTTGTTGACTATCTGTGCCAAATGTTTGGTATTATCATGTTGATTAATCTCCTACTTGCAATAGCACCATGTATATATAAAATAGATATATTATTATGCGTGATGTAAAGATGAAAGAACTTAACCAGGCTCTTCGTCAGCTGATTGGCTTTGCACATATACTGTGTTTGCAGTGCAGGGGCAAAAGAAACGATTGAGCCTCATTTGTAGTTTTCTCACCAGACAGAACTGACTAGACAGACAGATGCTTTATCAAGTTTGAGAAATTAAGTAACACCAGTTGCACTTCTGGAAATTGTATTTTTTCAGATTTTAGTAGCCACACTAGGGGCTAGAATCAGGACACCTCTGCTTCTGCTGCATCATGTTGATAATTCTTTAAATATCAGTCTTCAAATCTGTCTTTCCGGAATGAATTTATCATCCTCATGAATTGTCTGCTCTTCCTAATCTATCATTTTAAGTATCAGATGGGTTTTACAGTAAATATCTACTTTGCTCAGTATATGTTTGTGTTCATGTATCAAATGCTACCCAGCTGCTTCACTTGACACACACATAACAGTTTTTAAGCCCCCTGCTATCTTTGATCTTTATTAAAATACCAAATATTAAAAGCGACAGTTTGAAAGTCTTTGATTGAACCAGTTGTATCATATATTTCTATATGATACTGTTTTTGTGTGGAGCGCTACAGAAAGTCTTTGTCATCATGTGCACCGCCCTGCAAACGCCCTGCTAACTTTGTTTCACTTTGCTGTGAAATCATATTTCCCAGGAGGAACGCCAAAACAATGGAGCCACAAGTGAAACGCCAGAAGGTGTCGGAGTGCGACACCGACTCCTGGGTCGCTTACCCCGTGCTGTCAGATGAGCAGTCGCAAGACGTCGAGTTGACAGAGGCGTTTGCTGCACCCATTGTCGACAAGAAGAAGGCGTCTCGACTCGTCAAGGAGCTGAACAGCCTCTACCCGTTGAACGGCCTTCAGCACATCAAGAGGGTGCGGGCTTGCAAGGACAAGAGCAGCCGGCACCCTCTGGAGGTCCTTGTGTGCCTTGTTAGTGAAGCACCGGACATGAAGGCGGTGAGCATCGACTCTCTGCTGCCCTCAGACGGAGCTGGACACGATGGATTAGGCGAGCTTTTTGTGGTTAAGGTCCCTGCACGCCCCCCCTTGACCCGACCCCAGTTTGAACTGGCGAGCAAACATTGGCCCACGTCCTTTCACGAGGACAAGCAGGTGACCATCGCTCTGAGAGGAGAGCTCTTCAGCCCACATCAGAAAGCTTTGATGCACACGCACATGACCTCTGCCGTCACTGCTGCCCGAGCTGGAAAGGAGATGGGGATGGAGGCCGTCGGGGCTGTCGTGGTCAACCCAGCAACGCAGACGGTCATTGCAGTGGCCCACGACTGCCGCGGCGACCATCCCCTCCACCACGCAGTCATGGTGTGCATCGACCTCGTGGCTCAGAGCCAGGGTGCTGGGTGTTATTCTTTTGACAAATACCCTGCTTGCAGAGTTTCCTCACCAGACCCACACACAGGTCCAGATGATCCTGTCACAGAAGCCAGCGCTCAGCCGTACATCTGCACCGGCTATGACCTTTATGTGACCCGAGAACCCTGCGTGATGTGTGCTATGGCGCTGGTCCACTCCCGGATCGGCCGTGTGTTCTACGGGATGGGCTCTACTGATGGGGCTTTAGGGACCAAATTCAAACTCCACTCCCACAAAGATCTGAACCATCGATTTGCGGTGTACAAAGGCGTCTTGAGCTCGCAGTGTGATGATCTTTACAGGTTGGACGACGACAACCAAAAGCAAAGTTTGGAGGAACGCTTATGATTAATGCATCGCTCCAATCAGTGAGTCTGGAGCTGGAAGATCCTTAGTTGCAGTCACAAGAGGAACAATCTAATGTTTTATAAAAGTCTTTTTTTTTTAAATAAAGTTTTTAATTCTGTGGTGACTGTTGAATCTCATTAATAAGTGTAAAAAATGTTCTGTTTTATTTAAGCATTAGAAAGAAAAATAAGTCAATGGGGTCTGAATACATTCTAAATGAACACAGGAAGTACAGAACGGACTTAACAGGCTACCTGACAGCAATAATTTGCCTTTCCACATACAAGACTTTTATTTTGACAAATGGGACATAATATTCACACAAAAAAAACTGTACAATGAAAACATTGCCCGGTTTTGATTGAGCCACAATTGAGAAATATTCACATAAGAAGGAAATCATGCAAAGAAAAAAATATGAGTCCATTCTTCACTCAGGACGAAACATTTGACGCCTGTTACAAAATGAGAGTGTACCAATAAACGAGCCACAGGCTCCAACCCTCAAGACGTAAACACCTTTGAAAAATACATTGGGGTCATCTCTGTGGATAGAAACAAATACTCACATATGAATTGAAGGTAAAGAATGGAAATTATGAACTAAAGCAAAAGCCTGACTGATACCTGGGCCAGCCCAGGTCTACGTAGGCCAAAAATACATCATTAAATATTCACATAAGTTAGTAATGCATTTTGCATCCTGTCATCTACAAACATACTCCTGTTCTCTTAAACATTTCATGTCCAAACTGAAATTACTAATGACAACAGTGGCATTTACACAAACTATACGACTTGGTATACACATCGGTGGTACAGACCACATGGGAATTAACTGTGGTTGCTATGAGACACAGCATTTACAATGTCTTAATACTTGTTGATGCCGAAGATTCTTACTCCATGTAGCTGTGGCAACTTGGGAATCAGCACGCTCAAAAGTGAGGCAGTGTTTATGACAAAGTGTGTTGTGTCATACTTTGTGTAGAAGCTTGCCAGGAAGTATCTGCAGAGGAAGACAAGACAGATCAGTTAAAGAATATAAACCACTCAATCATTTTGATATAAGAAATGAGAGATAATGTGTGAGCACCACATTTGTGGATTGTATGAACCGCAGCAGACTGGGTTTGATTAAACTGATGTCTAAATTATCAACAAGTGAGAAAAGACAGAAGCAGAGTTTACTTCGCACGTACAGAATGATTGGGGAGATGGTGAAGAACTTTCTAGATGAAGTGAACTGCACGCCGTAGTCAAGCTGTTCCCAGTGTGTCAGAAGTCTTGCTTTTCCTTGGTCTGGGGTCTCAAACGGGGTTCCCTTCACTGCATGCATGAACACATACATTCCCTGCAGAGACAAAAACTTAGTTAATGGTGCAGCCATTACAGTGTGTGAAGTATAAGACTCTGCAGACTGAATATTATTCATATCATCATATTGCATTTTTGTATTGTAGTGTAGTACAATACTTCATCAATCTGTTAATTCACTTTCCACATCTCCAAGTCACTAACCATCACCCATTTTTGGTGGTGAGGAGTTTTATTGTCTGAACTGCACTGAACAGAAACATTTAAACAATGACAACAAATCCCCCACCTGGTGCTTGTGACAAAATGTTTGTGATTAATTCATTAGCCAAAAAACAACAGTCGCGTAAGATAATGTCTAATAAGGTAATGCTTTGTTGAGAACAAAAGGAAAAGCTGCATTACAGAAAGGAAAAGAATGAAACTAACATGCAACAATAAGACACTGCAGCTGTATTGTGAAGACAACAATAGGCTACAGTTGACCTTACTGGTTACTGTTAATAGCCTTCCATATTGGCTCTACTACACAACCCTTGTAAAATGCTCAGAGCTCAAACTACACACACACATACACACAGTCTGTGATTCTTTACATTCCTGCCAGCCATGTGACAAATGAAGGGTCAGTTAAGGCCTTTACTGGAGTGGACAACTTATCATAGAAGATCATGTGTCGGCCTGCAATAAGGCCAGCCCCCCCAAAATAGAGCATATTTTTACAAGCACAGGCAAGGCAGGAGGAAAGTAACACACAGCTGTTTCGCTCAGCATGCATGTAATATTTAGCTGGAGGCTACACTTCACTGGTATTAGGAAATGATACCTAGGACTTCCTCAAATTGATTTGATAATATCAATGACAGAGTGAAAATGATACTTACAAGGTTGTGAATGACATTAGTGAGAGTCCACACCACTGGCACGCTGAAGAAGGGTATGCTCAAGAGCACAATGTGAAGTATTCCAACACCAAGGGCATATGTCAGCCAGATCCCTCGACTGTTCATCACCCGGGTGTTGGGGTTCACCTCACTGTGTGCCACACCCACATTCATTCTGGTCTTTGGACAGCAAAATACAAAAAAAAAGAAAAAAAAAAAAAATCAAATCACAAAACAGGATTTCACCTTGGTGGAACATTTGCATTTGTTCATTTCCTCTTTGGGATGTACTGAGAGCAGTTCCCATAATAATGTTCTTAATGTTGTGATGCAGCTCATCCAGTGGGGTCTATTTTAGATAAACACATCTGGGGATTGAAACAGTCAACTTTGCTGGTTTTTCTATGACGTTCTTGATAATCATCAAAGGCCTTGAGCAATGACTGCAAGGGTTTCAAATGCGAGATCGATATCTGGAAAGCTGAGGATTCTATTTTAATCACAACTAAAATCACGTCTATTACAAACAAACATAACAAAACCATCAACACTGGACATGCAGCATCTGCAACCACAGCAGGCCTTTGACCTTAACTGTGCCTGTGTAACCTAATTTACCCCAATTTACTCAATGATAAACCTCTGTTTGAGGTCGCTAACTCAATGTACCACTGTTGCACTTTTCCCTCCCTGCAGGTCTAAATGTGACAACAAGAAAAAAAACTATTGTGCAATCCTGCTGAACTTTGCCCCGTGGCACACTGTCAGCTGCCAGACTGGATTACAGACACTGAAAAACATTGAGAGAAATGAAGACTCGAGCCAACACAAGGCCCCAAGCTGGAGAATTTGAATATTTCACAAGTGTTATTATATTTTGGCATTTGGTAACCACTGAAATATATGTTTAAACACAACAGTGTGGATGAGGAGATTATATTTCAGTCTGTTTGCCCAGTTTGATCTTTTAGTATGAGCCGTGGCATTGGAAGACATAGCTGTGCAAAATACCTGATCCGATGGACATCGTGGCAATCGATGCATCTGGTGCTAATCTCAGCAAATAGACAGAGATTTAATGCTGATGCACGAAATAACAGATACACGTTGTTTCGTAACATATCTGATAACACGGCCCTTTGCACATGGAGTGTTTTCGAACGACATGAGCTGCTTGCACAACTGGAAATAACCTTGAACACGATGAACATTTCAGTTACACACAAATAGGAGTCACTGGCCCAGACTATTTGCTGAATAATTTTCGTAGCTCCACGTATCTCTTAACTGTTACAGTCACGAGAGTAAACTGACCAACGTCTGAATCCACGTGAACAGATAAGATGGATCCACTTGTGCCAGCCTTAATAAGCAGGCGTGTACACAACGGGGCGACCGTAAGACATGCTTTCGGTTCCAGGACATAGCCCGACCCAATCCTCCACTGCTCGCATTCCAAGTTTATCAGCACCGCGACGTGGATCAGAATCGTGAATAAACCTACGTGGTTAAAAGCGTATCAGCCACAAACGTAGCAGCGGACTCACAGGTAGCAGCGAGCAGTGGGGTATCCACAGAGGAGAGGGGCCACGGAGAGAAAATGTTTATCCCCTGTTGATGTGTCCAGGTCCGGCGCTGGCAGCACGTCGCTCACTGACCACAGCGGAAGTAGACGCTGGTTCGAGGTGCTGTGGAGGGGGCGCTTGTTTCCCTCAGCAAACCCACAGGCTCAACACTGCCCCCTTAAAGGCTCTCAAAACGGACCGTTCTGTGAAAGTTAAAATAGAATAGAATTGTCACAATGGGCTGGGTAAAGTCTGGTTTGTTTGCTTTTGCTGGGGCTTAAAATATGTATCCCCCCGAAAGATAAGGTGTGTAACCGGATTGTTGTGCTGTGCCTGGTAGTCCTTACGCAGGGTATAGTGCCCTCATAGTCCCTGAGAACCCGCCCTCGTGTTGTTTTGAGCCAATGAGTGGGGTTAAAAAGGGGGCGGGAAACAAATCATTTCCGGTTGGTCACTGCCTGTTGTCAATGATAGGTTCGGTGGGACTGCAGATCAACAGAGCTCCTTCACGTCAGTATGAACTTTTAAGTTAAATCACATTATTATAACTGTAATGTCGCCACGCGCGTTTGCACTTTATTCAATTAAAGTAGCCCAGTATGCGCTGCAGACCGGTTAATGTCGCCTGTCAGCTCAGTGATGTTGGTTTACACTATATTGTTTCTTGACTATACTCAATAGCTTCTTTTTGAATTATTGACTGGCAGACGATAACTACAGTGCTTCATGTAGCACTGGACCCAGAACCTGTGCATTTATAGTTTATATTTCTGTAATATATAAATTGAATCTTTCCAGTTTTTGTTTGAGGATTTCCAAATCTTGGAGAACCTGGGCATTTACAGAGCTTGAACGACTGATTAAAAATGACCAAATATTATGCAAATAAAAAATATTTATCGCTTAAGGTTATCTTCTGCTTTTGTTGGTTTGATTGGCAGCTGGCATCCAGTTTAAAGACACACTGCAGCCACCTACTGCATTTGATTTTGTTAATCTTCTTGTTCCTTAAGGTTATCTTTGTGTAGCTTAACTACTTACATAGGTTGCCAACTGCTTTCTTTGAAACCTAAGTCACTGGTGAATCAATATAAACAGGTACGCCTATTATGTACATTCAAGCTTGTATAGTTAAATCAAAGCTCAAACAAAGCTTTGATGATTAAAGCCCAGGTTACAATGAGTGTATTTTGTTCATAGGATGGATTTTTAACATACAGGCAGTCACACAGGGGGTGGGTGAGTGGGTGGGTGGGTGTGTGTGTGTGTGTGTGTGTGTGTGTGGGGGGGGGGGTCACGGAGCAGGAGGCAGCAATGCAACTACGGACAGGATCCCATCCACTGAAATGAACAACAGGCACATTAACACCAAGCTTGTTCATAAATGCAAATGAACAGTGAAACGGAATTTCTACTGAGGTTTCATTTGCCCCAAACACCCCCCTTACTGAATAAAAAGCAGAAGTACCCAAGTGAAACCAACCTTTTTCTCTTGCAGCTACGTGAAATCATGAACCAGTTGCCCCAAGATACTGTGCGGCTGCTGTCGAGCTCCCAGGTCATCACTTCAGTGTTGAGCGTTTTGAAAGAACTGTTGGAAAATTCTCTAGATGCTGGAGCTTCAAGCATTGATGTTAAAATGGTAATTTAATGACAGGACTTGGACAAATTATTCATTATTGTATTTGATCATACATTTTGCAGAATGTGTTTATTTTCCTACTGCAGGAGAATTATGGTTTGGACCGGATAGAAGTACGGGACAATGGCCATGGAATCAAAGCTGCAGACACTCCCTTTATGGCTGTGAGACATTATACTTCCAAGATCTGTAGCCATGACGACCTGGAGCGTCTGGAAACGTACGGCTTCAGAGGAGAAGCACTGGGTTCTATTTGTGCAGTGGCAGAGGTAGGAAGTCTTAGAAAATATCACTTAATATGCTGAAGACTCATATATGGCTGTATTTAGTTGGTGTATCAACTTTAACAGAAGTTATACTTGTTGATATACCAACACTGATGCTCATGAAAAAGAAAATATTTCATCTCACTAATGCAACCACTTAATAATATTTTACACACTGTTTGTCTGACGCTTCAATTTATCAGTATGTTGGAGTCTTGTCTGTCTCCTTTCAGGTATCTGTCACCACGAAGACAGCAAAGGAAGACGTCAGCATCCAATACATGCTTAACCTCACAGGGGAGATTGTCTCTCAGAAGCCGTCTCACTTGAGTCAAGGCAAGGCTGAAGTATTATATTGCATATCATTTAGCCGACACTTTAATAGCTGCAATAAGCGTCCATAATGATGGCAGCACCGTGCTTCATAACTCTTTTCTTCTGTGTTGTACAGGTACAACAGTGAGTGTGCTGAAGCTTTTCAAGAATCTTCCTGTGAGGCGGCAGTACTATTCTTCGAGCAAGAAGTGCAAAGACGAGCTGAAGAAAGTACAAGACCTGCTGATGGCATATGCTATCATCAAACCTGACCTGAGGCTCACACTTGTCCATAATAAGGTCAAGACCTTCTTATTTTTACACATTTAACCAAGGAGGGAGAAATAATGTCAACAATTACACAAGATTCTAGTCATTCAATTTAAAAACATCCTCTCACCAAGCAGCCAAAACAGTATCAATCACTGACTTCCTGCTGAGAAGAACATGCTGTTTTTTTATAATTTAGTCTGTCCTGTATACCAGGGGTGGCCAACCAGTCAGAGACTAAGAGCCACTTTTTTACTGTGTTACCGCAAAGAGCCACATCATACACATGAACATCATCCCATGCCTTAATCATGAATGCACACACACAGACCTCTGCTCAGCCAGATTTACTGAAAATGTCCCACACCAACATGATAATGACAGTTATTTTCAACAGTTAACATTGTGTGCACTGTCTCACACACACAGACTCTCAGTTCAAGCAAGTCCACAAACAAAAATATAATAATTTTCAATAACATTTTTCTCTTACTATGCTGCTTGGTGGGACTTCTGGCATTCCTTGTCTTGAACAATCCTCTTCAAATCTGGCTTGTATTCTGTTGTTGCCACTCGAAGCAATTCTTTCAAATGAGTGTCAGTCAGAACTGCGCTAATGATGCCTGACATATAAGGCAGATTGGCTTGCTATTACGTTCAACAAAAAAATATAAACTCTCCCACTCTGTTAAAAACGTCCTGTGTTCTTCTTCATATTTTCGTTTGGCTGTGCTTTTGTTTCCCTGCCATTTTGAGAGCGAACTTGACGCAAATTGTTTACAACTCAAACGATCTCGCGCGTTTGACGTCACTCAAACCGGCTTCTTCTTCTTCTTCGCAACTCAAACCGGCTTACCTGGTCAGCGCGCCACCTAGGGGGAATGAATGGCAACGCCAGCCAAGCATTTTTGACGCTTGTCATGTGAAAGCTCCTGAAGAGCCGCATTAAATCAGCCAAAGAGCCGCATGAGGCTCGGGAGCCACGGGTTGGCCAGGCCTGCTGTATACTGACATGTATTCACACATACACACAGCAACCGCTAGGTGTCCCCATTCGTCTTCAAATGACTGAACATCAGTGGTTCACAAGTCCTCCATAGTTTCTGCCAACGGCCTGAGTTTCTGCTGTGTAGTGTGATATCTGTGGCGACATCACTGATAATGTGTGATGATGATGTGTGTAAAAGCACTTGATGCCACTGAATGATTGCTTTACATGCACTCCATTACAGTCTTAAAATGGAAAGATGGTACAGGCAATGAAATCTTATCACCAATATTTGAGCAATTTACTTAATCCATGCCTCAGTTTAATAATCACATTGAGCAAAAGAAGTTAGCAATTGTCGTTGACAAAAAAGCCGCCACCCAAGTTCACCTAAACTTAAGAACTAATATTATATAATTTGAAATATTGCATAAGTGTTGCATGTGCATGTTTCAAGGTTTGCATGGCCTTAATTAGTGTTTACTTAACTTACAGCTAGAATGTATAAATAAAAGGTTAAGCTGTGTGCATGTGGTTTTTAAATGAGTTCCCCAAAAGTTGCTATTGATTCAATAATATAATAATTCAAGTGCTTTCCTAAGTTGCTGATTGTATAGAGACTGGTGATCCATTAAGCTTTTTAAATGGAAAAACTGCAAAATATTAATATCCTGAAAACATAATACTTAATGCATAATACCTGATCACAGAAGAAGTTGATTTTACACAAGTTATTACAGTTACAAATAATGCTTTAACTCATGTAATAAAATTGTAATTATTAAAGAACGTAAGGTATTCAAATTCTTAAATTAATGCAATTTAGCATCCTTAGCTGCCAAATACCTCAAGGAATCAGTGTTCAGGGAGATTCAGAGTGCAGGTCAATTATTGCTGTTTTTGCCCCTGCAGGCTACAGAGTGCTGCTGGAAAATGTGGCACACAACAACAGGCACGATGCTGCATTTAGGGACCAGCAAACACAAATAATAACGAAACCTCATGATGCAGCAAGCGTTGTCGGTTGGGTTTGCAGCTGTTAAGGGAACAATGAACTCTGTCTGTAACCTGAAACTTAAGACTTGTAAATTTACAACACACTGTGCGTCTTAAGCTCATAAAATGTTCGAGCTGTGGTCCAATCCTTAAAATGTTCATACGTCATTACAGCTGTCGCTTGACTCTGTAAGGAATCATAATAATAGTCACTATTAAAAAATGTGACTCCTGTATCGATAGTTTAGTGTTTGCTCTTAAAGGCTGTTTGTCTATGTGCAACAGCAAAACGAGAAGATGACAAGTTTTCATAACAAGATGAATCATACTTTATCATTGAGTGAGTCATGAGTGATAAACTGACTTTCTGAGACTGGCCGTTTCTATTCGATTTTTTTTTTTTTTTTTTTTTTTTTTTTTGATCATCCACCAAAAGTAAGTGAACGCCTTCACGTTTTCTGGTGTGCACAATAAAAAAGCCCGTAATTGTATTTTGGTTTGTTCCATTGCATAAGAGCAGATTAGTCAGCAGAGGAATTATTTAGCAGTTGACATTTCCATTCATTACAAGGTTTCAGACCAAAGCTAAGTGTAGCTGTCATTTGCCCCAAACACAAATATGGCTGATGAACGGTGAACTGTGATTTGGTTGATTATGACGCCTGAGTAAGTTGCTGAACACAGCTGCAGGCTTAACCCCAGATTCAGTTTCAGGCTGCAGCTAGTTTGTACACAGGAGTGTATAGGTGGTGTGGGTCCCGGAGCAGCCACACGACTCCCGTATGAATTTCATAGAAATCAGTTTTGAGGTCGTCAGGTTAGAGGAGTAAATCCATTTTGCACAATCAGCACTCAGTTGCCCCCTATCCTCTATCTCCAACTCTGCTATTTGGCTTGTGTCGTGTTTCACAGCTTCTTCAGGAACTGTTTACAGGAGTGATCCATTTACATGTGCCAGATTGTGTATTTAATAACTGAGACATGCCCTGCAACAACGTGCATGCTTTTAGAACTCAACACCAGGGAGATACCGTTACACACAAATTACCCTATTGGGTGACAATCTATTTGAACTATTTTTCAATCAAACATGTTTTTGAGGGATCAGGGTTTTTTCAATCGATTCTTCATATATATCACTTATGATACTTTATCTTGTCCTTTTTGAGTGATCCATTATTGTTTAATATTAATTGAAATACCCATTCATTCTTACCCCTCCTCAGTTCCAAGCTAAATAAAGCCTAATATTTCTAAACTTGCGGAACACTGTGAAATGATTCAGCAAGAGGTGGACAAAAGCTTGAATTGCAAATAAAATATACGAAGTCCAGACATATTGGCAGCTTGGTGGCCCAGTGACTATGATAACAGGTGTTAATGCAGTGTGACTCGTGGAGGTTGACTCGTGTCATATTGTTCCAGGTGGTGGTTTGGCAGAAGACCAAGGTGGCTGATCACAGAAGTGCCCTCCTTGCTACGCTGGGGCCCAGCGCTGTTGCCAACCTGCTTCCATGCCACTATCACCAAGAGCAACCAGAGGTTAGTCAAGGGGAAAATGCTGAGATGAGAGAAAAGTGTGATACAAACTTAACTTGCTTATTTAGTTTGTTTTCTTTCCAAGTAAAAAGTAGTTTTGAAACAAAAAAAATACAACACACACATTTTGATTTAGTCTACTGTCGAAGTGTGCTAAGTTCATGTTTGCAGGTTTCATGTTTCTCTGTCAATTTCTATTTTTATTGTTTCACACTGAGCGCTACTCGGTTGGACAAAGTCACCTTCAAACTCTGAAAAGAACAACAGAATAAATGTGAGGGTAGGACACGACGTGCATTGTTCTCTGATGGATGAGTGGCAGGGCTGTGCACACACCTTGTACATTTTTGCTCTCATACTGTGGCTTCCATAGTACTTTGCCCTTCATTCTAGGCAACAGTTTTCACTTACGTGTTGCTTCATTTTCAGTCACAGAATATTCTAAGATGACTGATGACTGCAACCTACTTGATTGGATGTTGCGTTTGTTGTAGATTTGCAGAGCAAATAGGTGCGTGCACGTTATACTTGACCGTGAGCTAATAACCTCATCAACGCCTGGTCTCAAGCCAGCAAATGTGGCCAGTTGGTTGCTCGCCAGCTATTTCTTTGCCCTTTTCTTTTGAGTTCTTTCTTGATGAAAAGTGAATTATTTTTGTTAGCTAAGCTTTGCTGTGCTGATCATAATTGAATTACTGGTAAGCGGTCACTTTCTGCTTGGTCACGGTAGGTGTCATGTGGCTCGTACCTGCTGCCAGGCTCCCAACTAATCTAGTTTGACAGATATGGAGCAGCCCTTTTCACCCTGTTTCTCTCTCATTTTCCTCTTTGTTGTTGTTATTTTGCTGCTGCACTTTGGTGCCCAGTTATGAGAACAACCTTTCACCTTTTCCTCTTACACCCTGTAGCAATGAAAGGGAACGTTTCTCCTCTTTGTCCCCGAGAGTGAAGCTTAGTGATCAAGGGAACCAGGTTGACAATTTCACTGGGGGCTCGTTCGGGGTGAGTTGTAAGAGCTGTACCTCAGCAGAACAAAATGTGACACTCGTTTTTGGCAGCATGACTACACATAGCTGTGACCTTTTGGGGCCGGAGGTGCCATTCATGCTCCCATAAAGTGACCCTAATGAGCAGAAATAGAGAGAAGCATATGTGCCGTGACCTGAAACAGCAGTTCATTTATTAACTACATTGGCGTGCGTTGCTGCTAATAACGAGCCCCGGGCCATGTGGGGGGAAAAAGCATAGCTATTATCTGCTTGCAAGCTGTCGAACATTAACAGTTTTCCATAATTTCATACTCACCCATATTTATTACGGAGATTTTAGTACAGTTGCTCAGTTTTGGGCTGTCATCACCTTTAGCTCTTGAGAGCTACAGTACCTCTGGTGGGATTATAGGTGAAAGGTCATTGTGTAATGTGTGTGTTTCATCATATTTAATGATGCAGGTGTCAGCAGTATTAGGTGTTATGCTGCCTATTTTACTTATTGTCAACCATCCTAATCATAGTTGTTCTGCTGTGTCTTTCAGCTGCTGAGAGTAAGTCTGTGTTTCAGGAATTTGTCGCCACCTTGTTTATTCATAGCCATTGTCTGTGATAAATAGTTTTGTTCTCTCATCAGTCGTGGAACGAAGCATCTGAACTTTTTATGCTTGACACCCGCTGTGTGCTTGTGTCTGGTTATTAATATTATATAATTATCTTTGCTGTATTCAGATCTCTTTAGAGGGATTTTTTCCAAAGCCAGGAGCAGATTTTTCCACTACAAGCTCATCAAGCCCTGACAAAACATTTATATTCATCAACAACAGACCCGTCCATCACAAGGATGTATTGAAGGTAGAACCATTTTAAGATAAATAAATGAAACACACTTTGCATATTCAATATCTGTATCTAATATAATTCTTTTCTTTTTTTGTTTCCCTGAAAATCATACTTGTGTACCATTTATATATTTCATCATCAGTTGTTGCGGCAACACTACGCAGCTCAGTACCCAGGTGATGTTGCACAGAATCGATATCCCACCCTGATGCTTAAAATGAGTGTCTCTCCCTCTTCGGTTGATGTCAACCTGACACCGGACAAGACCCAGGTTCTGCTTCTGAACAAGGTGACTATCACATTCACACTAAGTCAGAATCTGTTTAAAATTTGTTTTTTGTGATTTAAGAATAACTGGATGTCAGAAAACCAAACTCTAAATAAATCCGAAGTTTAATTGTGTACTATCTGTCTGATGTTTAGGAAGCTGTGCTGACTGCTATCGAGGCAATGCTGGTTTCTCTCTATGGCTATCAGCCTGGTTGCGATCCCTCTGCTGAGAAACAGCTCGAGAGTCCTTCGCAGACCGATGCTTCACGACTCGCCACTCGGCAAAGTAACAAAGTGGATGTCAGCTACAGAAATGGAGATAACATGTCTATGGCAAAAGGCACGGATGCATCACTGCATGCCCAGGCTTCAAACAGCAGCTCTTCCTCTTCGGTAGCAGAGGACTGGATCGTCAACCAGACCCCAGTCAGGCGTGACTTTTCCCTTTATGATGATGAAACGGCTCAGAGCTGCATTCAGACAACAGAAACTGGTTCAGCAAACCAATCCTTGGAAAGTCTTGAGGACAACGTGGAGTCAGTGGCAGAAAAAAACAAACAGCAAATATCGGCCGAGGACTGGAGCGGCGGGACGGCTCTGACTGACCCGTTAACACGGAATCCCCTGCAGCCTGTTAAAATCCATCAGCCCCAAAAGCACAATCATTCAGATGAGTTTAAGAGTCAATGCAGCTCAAACAAAAAGAGGTCAGTTAGCATAATGGAGAACCGGGATATACTGACAGCCTACGACCTGATCAGCAACCGTGCCGTCAGAGCGCCACTGTCGACCGCCACCTTATTGGAGAAGGGAGCCAGAGCTGAGGTCCTGAGCGAGGAACCCACAGCTGGCCTGCAGGATATCAATGTCACTGCTCGAGAGAGGTGGAAAAATCCGAGGGAGGACGACCATAAGAAGTGAGTTTCCAGACCTTCACCTTTCCAAGCAGTTGTTTCCATTTCTTGTTATTTGCAAGGCAGAGAGAGTGGGGAAAGTTTGACCTGTCATTTGCATGTGAAAAGCCCAGTCTGGAAATTAGGTTGATACGAGCTGTGTTTCTAATTTCCTGACTGTGGCTGATAGTGAGCAAGGTAGACAACATTTTCCACAGTACAACAGGTATCACTAATCATGAAATGTCCTGTAGAGTATTCCATCTCTCCAGAGGATCTCCCACGTCTAGTTTAAGTTTATAAATCCCCATGTTAAATCCTTGAAATGTTAAACATTTGCATTGACACTGATGAAGACACCCTAACATAAATGTCCCCTGTCCCCACATTAATTTTAAATTGACAGTTATTTTCAAGCATTAGCATACATAAATATAAAACTGAAATGTCCTGTTTCCAGGTTCACACAAGTCTCTGTCCATTTCAAAATCTCACCTACACTTACTTCATAAGTGGAGTCAGGAGTGACACATAGTTGGCTCGTCAAGAGCAGAGCTGGCACGGACCAGGTGGAGGTAATGAGCGTTTGCGCCGCTTGACCCTTGGCTCGCGCAGAGTTAAATGACTAACATTATTAAAGACAGGATGGAGTTATTTGGACAATAACAAACAAAAAGTAACACAGTGATCCCATGAATGTGCACACTCAGTAGAATAGTGCATTGTTTTCCAGGCTCAAGGTGTTTGTTTGCTTGTGAGAAGCACAAAGATGGGTTATAGAATGGTGCTGGTTGCAGGTCAGAAAAACAGAACAGTGTACACAATTGGTTGATCGCATTAAACCTGGTAAAGTTCAGTAAATTTTGTCATGCAGAATCCTCTTAAATGCTCCAGATGCACATGCACACGTCGGTAAAAGAAAATCCGAACCATGCTCCTCCACTAGCATCATGGAATAACACCATAATACTGCAGTGAAAGGCCTTCAGCCCAGTTACGGCAGATTGCGCGGCATAAGTAATTACAAGGTTGGAAAATATGTATCAGCGGTACATACGGCCTTATATAAGGTATGGAAGAGTGTATGGAAAAAGACATCTGTTTAGAATCCTGCCTTGCTGTGCTGCTGCTTAAACATGAAATAAGATGTGGCCCAAGTACTTGGCCCCTTTCACTTCCACTGTTAAGTGGCACACCACTTCTAGGAATCATACTTGAAACAGGTGATTTGAATAATGGGGTGCTGAAGTGTAAGCCCTAATGCTTAACACATGAAGATCTATGGAAACATAAGTTGGCAGCTTTGCTGAGGATAGCACCCTATACATAGGGTTGACCTGGTGTGTGTGTGTATATATTTATCGACTTCTCAACATGTTCTCTGCATGTACACTGGGAACAAGCTGTTACTCGGAATCTGAATTCTTATTTTAGAATAGTCTTAACCAGGCAATATTACATAGTAGCTTAGCATCTGCACAGGAAAGCATTATAAACTCAAATTACTCAGTTTCATTCTGCTCCAAACGTCAGATTCTGCAGAGGTTGAGCATGCGCACGAATCCCTAAATCCCCACATATCGATTCAGAAATCAGTTAGTATTATATACACACTTAATTTGTCCTGTAAATATACCGGTTCCTGTGATTAAATACATTTTGTAACATATTCCTGATTCTGATGTTCAAAACTACCAGTTCCCACCTACTTCCTGTTTCCTCTGCACCAGTAAGAGAACATGAAACTGATTTTTAAAAAGTTGTCACTGTAAAATATTTGCACTCTGCAGGCCTGAGGAGAAGGCAAAACAACACCATGACCAAAGGACCAAATTGGCCTCTGCTGAGGGCCCCAGAGATCCGAGCGCGAGCGCCCCGAGGAGCCACGTGCGCAGCCAGAAACGCAAGGCCCCACTGTCCAATCAGCAGCTGCTGGACGAGCTCTTCTCTGCACAGCCCCAAAAGAAGATGAAGAACCCTGCACCTAAGCCGTCGCGGCCCCTCCCCTGCAGCGTGGCGGCCCTTCGGCTGCAGCTTCAGCGTCTCTCATCCCGGCGCAGCGCAGCGCCACGGGGCCTCCGTCTTGTAAACCGACTGGCCTCTCAGAGCGCCTGGGTCATTTTATGTGGTCAGAGGCTCATGTTGTTAAACCCATTTCGAGTGGAGGAAGCCTTGCTGTTTAAGAGACTTCTAGAGAATAATATACTTCCAGCTGAGAGTCTGCAGAACCCTATACAGTTAACAGATGGGTAACGTATCACTCACCTCTCACCAGCAACATGCCAACTCTGACAGTTGTTTTCCTTTTGGGAAACTGCTAGATCATCAAATTTCTTTACACACAGTTCATGTTATAGACTATTTTCAAGACAAAGAAATCTTAGTACTTGGATTCTATTAAGGCTCATCTAATGTGATGTATGCTTAACAAGACCTTGTGTTTCTCGTCTAGAAATTTAGGGGGAGCTGAATATACTGATGCTTTGTGCAACATGGAGAAACAAAGCCCTGAGCTGGACGGATGCACCTTCTTCTCTGATCCCAGGCTCGTAGCTAATGGGTTCAAAATCAAACTGACTCCAGGTACATGTAAATTAAATCCTGATGCTACCCGAAACAAAATTTCCCAAATCTTGTTGTTTAAGCCCTGGAGCCCTTTTTTACATGTTTCTGTCCCTAGTCATTTTTCCCTTGGTCTGTGCTTGAACACAACATCACTTAGATCACTTCACACACACAAGGAGTAAGGTTTTGTGACACAAAGACATTCATTCCTTCATATGAACGACACATCTGTAGCTCCACACATGCAGTTAATGTAGCACAGTGTAATCTATACAAATAACTAACATCATCAGAAAAGATGATGGTTTCAATATAAAAAGGTTAATTGGGATGATTCTGAGTGTCAGTGTAGTGGACTCATGTCTATACTGCCAAACAGTCCAACGCAAGCGTGCTGAGAATTTAAAGAAATAAACGCCGGCCTTATTATGATTGTGACATTATTGACTTATCATTATTAATGACTTGTTTGTTACTTTGCGAGGCCAAACAGTGCCCTGTGAATGCCGGCTGTTGTTGTTGCTGGAATGGTTCACCTCAGTTGACACTGGCCTCCTGCCCAACAGCATGGTCTCACAGTAGGTTTGTACCCCAGCGTGCAGGTGATGAGAATGGTTGCCCTTTGAGAAATTCAAGGAATTTTCATTTGGCACAGCCTGCCTCGGTGGGTGTGCGTTGGGCTGAAGGCAGCAGCATATGTAAGATGGTTTCATTGCACGTCGTCTCACACAGGCTTTGTATCTCTACCTTTTTTTTTTTTATAAGGATTGTCAAAAATGTGTATTTAATTATCGCTTGCACTCGCTGTAATTCTTAAAAATGGAAAGAATTGACACATTAAAACATCATGTATCTCTATGGAGTTGTTGGTATTATAATCAGGAATTTGTCAGGGTCAGTCGTTGCTCTCCACATAAATAACAGCAAATGTACTTGCACAAGCAGCACATCCAGCAGAGAAATATCCAATAAATCTAAAGGTCTCTGCATCTCCAGTTTTTATTTTTACCTTTCAGACTTCGTTTTGCATCCAAAGTCATGTATCAGAAATATGAATTGTCCATGATTTGTAGTATTTCCTCATGAAATAAAAAGCCATCATTCTTCCATCCTACAAGACAACTTCCTTCCAGTCTGCTGGGGCTTCTATTAGTCATTTAACACTCCATTTGGCCCGCAGCTTGTTTGACTTGGTCCTCACTCCGGCCGTAAACCACAATATTTATTTATTATTCTTTCCTGGAGATAGTAGTAGCGTCTGGAGTATATTAATCCTTGTCGTCTGCTTGTTTTGGCTAGGCCTCACGTTAACTGATAGACATCTGGAAGTGACAGCAATGGCAGACTGTGTGCCTTTCCTCGGTGTGGAGGACCTCAGGGAGATCCTGACCGCAGTTCTTCACCGGAAGGCCAGGGCCGTGCAGGAGTGCCGGCCACTTAAAGTTACAAACTACCTTCAAGTGAGAGATGCCACAAATGGATGATAAGAAGATGCTCTGTGGTGCTTTGTGAAATCAGCAAATTGTGATTTATGTTTATTTTTTTTACTCTCACAGGGGGAAGCAGTACGCCTCGCCCGTCAGATATCTTCAAATCTATCGAGGGAAGACGTGGAGGAAATCCTCGTGCGGATGGAACGGCAGCTGGGTGAGAACAGCAGGTCCTGCATCCACGGTCGGCCGTTTCTCCAACACCTGTGTGATGTCCCCGTCACGGAACAGGAAGCTGAGGCTCTGCTGAGGCCTTTAGAGCTGTCGGCACCTTGATGCAAACTCACAGCAGTGCAAGATGAAACCGCTGCCCGTTTGTTTCCGTTCTCAAATGCTGTTTAACTTTGTTACAACAAGAATATGAAATAAACATTCATGCACATTGTTCATCTGTCAGAAATCAATCCGTCATTTCTTTGAATTCCATGATTATTTCAATGTCCAAGACTTGAATTTGTGGACTGGCTCAGAGTCTTGATGAGGACTGTCAAGCCAGTTTTTTTAGAAAATAGGCCACAAGGTATAATGAAGCTGGAACATCTATCTATGGGCAGGGGTAATGCGAGGCTCAGTCTCTTGCCCAACACTTCGTCATGCAGATGGGGAAGACGGGGATAGAACCGCCAGAGAACAAGCGCTCCATCCCCTTGTACCGATGTAAAACTACGGTTAACGTTACAGTCAGCTTCATTTTCAACAGTGTAGCTCAACAGCAGGTGATCCACTTGCGGTCGCTTGAGACATTTATGGTTTTGTGCACTGATTTCCTGCATCGTTTGCATTTTCTTGGATTAACAACATCGCCCTTCAAAAAGCAGAGTGACATCTGATTCCCTGACTTGATTTCAGTCCAAAAGCCAGTGTATCTTACTACCCCTAAGCCTCATTGTGGCACCATTGAAATGGGTATTGGCAAGCCCGAGATGTGCACGGTGCCAGCTAGTACCCATAATTCTTTTCCCTCAATTAGTGCCAGCTGCTCGCCCTTTAGTATTGACAGATACTTGTGTATTATCCCTGGCTGCATTAAATGCTTTGGAGATTTGCACTGTAATTTCAACCACAAAGTTTAACAAACCCTTGATGCTGTGCTAACGTGTAGCGGTGCCACTTCCTAAAGACATTAGTCTGCTGGTGCATCAGTGTTGCTCCGGGCTGCTTGTGGGGAAACTCAGGAAAAGCTGCCATGCAGTAACTTATACAACTAAATGTTTTTTTTAAATCACTCGTATCATTTCTCAATCATTGAAAGTAGGAACTCGGGAACTCTTTATAAAAAATTTCAGTTTTGTCAGCACAGGAGTGTTGATCCAACCACACTCGGAGGACAGAAATGCATATACCCGCACGGGGCTTTCACTCACCACCTTTTCATATGGACACTGCATCCCACCGCAGGGAAAAGTGCAACCTGATCACTCATCTTATCATAATATTATAGTTAGGACCGTGAAAGGTCAAACCGCAGCACACGTCTTGTTTTACATGGCCTCTTCTGAGAGGACCCACAGATAGACCCAGCATTGCTGCAGGGCCAGCACTCTGCAAAGTGCCGTTGGGGTAGGGGATAAATGCCAGCGAGGGCCCCCGCCCCCTTCCCTCACCCCTCGCCCCTCAGCTTTTTGCCTTCCATCCCTGCACGGACTCTTGTTTTAAACGTCTCACTGCTGGATACGTGCTCCTCGGCTGCTTGTATCCAGAAATGCGTGCAGAAGCAGAATCTACTCTGTACATGCTGCCTCTGGCACCCAAGAGGCATATCAGAGTAATTGGGGCGGATTAACTGATGATCATCTTTTGACCATGTGACCACACTGTTTAAAAGGTCAGCAACAGTTCACTTTGCCAGCTGTCTTTTAAACCACCTGTCGCATTCTTTATTTTTTTCACATTTTCTTCAGCTAAATTGAAGTATTTGCTCATGATTCATCCAAATGTAGAGAATGGAAAAGACGCCAGTTAGGGAATCGAAGCGAAATTTTCGAATATCACAACCCTGATGCAAAAATACTCTGTTCACATACAGCGTCATCTAGATGGTTATCTGCTCTCCTGTTACTGCCCTAATGTGCAGAGCTACTGCTTGTCACATCGTATTCAGCAGCCAAGGAAACTGTACACCACTCTCACAACCCAGAAGTAACCCTGCACTTCAACAGAGTCATCAAGTCCAAATTAAAATTACATGAGCTATATTTAACCCCTTTCCTGCTCTATTTTTTGGAAGTACCTTGGCCAGTACTGAGTACACGCACCACCTGCTTCTGTTTAGAAATATGAGACATATCAGCAGAAAGACAACATTTTATATCCCTTTTGGAATGCATGATTCATTACACCACATGAAAAATGAATATCAGCACTTTAAAAAGATTTACATTTTCAATGATTCTTTCACCAACCACTGCATCTCCAGTTAAACCCATTTCTGTCCTGTGTTTCAGGATGAAAATAAGACGTGTTTCTCTGAAGATGGCCACTGTGACAGTTGCAGGAACAGCTACAGTATTGATGCTTTTGTCTGAAGATACTCTCGAAAGAATACAAACAATTCATTTCAGGCATCTTGGCCCCAAACCCATAAAGGCATCACTGTGTCTAAGTTAACAGTTTAATGTTTCCAAATGAATCAACAGAGCATGTTTGGCCACAGACCAAAGTTTTGGATGATTAACTTTCAACCTGAAGATAGCACCAGGGGGGAAAGGCAGGGGCTCACCTAAGTTATTACAGGTCAGCTTGTGGGGGACATGGTTTGGTTTCACAGCAATGATTCTTTTCACTCTCAAGCAACATCAACATCCCTGCAGAGGGGACACTGGGTAGACCCACAAACCAACCCACCGATCCACACATGCATGCCAGTGCCATGGCAGGGTATAGAGCCAGCTGTGGCTCTGGTTGAATCCTAGTCTCCCCTCGTTCCAACTGTCCCTGTCCCTAGGCAAGATGCTGAAGCCCAAATTGCTCCCGATGACAAAAGTGTACATTCAGACCATTTACCGTGGCTAAAATGACTATTAACCATATCCATACTGAAAAAGGAATGAACAATATTCCCTGGAAACGGCATATGGACAAATGGCAGCAATGAAAGACTCATAAAATTGATGGAATTTATGACAGAAGGGACTCCACCCATCTGAATACCTGGAAAATAGGATGAGGAAAAGTAAATATTTCACTTGCGCCTATAAAAATGACATTGCACAGAATTACTGCACTGACATTCGGGATGATTCATATTTCCCCCTCACAATCATGGGCTTTTGAGCAGTAATAATCTGAACAGACACCCCTCCACACCCGGAGGGGACGCAAGCAGGTGCTTTCACTCGCTGCTGAGATGTGTTTGGCAGTGTAGGTGTGTCTACACTTTGATTGACAGCTTATCCACCTCTTTTCTGGATGGCTCCACTGATGTGTTACATCTAAATTGTATGATTTGTTGTTGGGGTTTTTTTTTTGCCTTTGAATATAACCTTTATATTAAAATACAATTTCAGTGGGAGCTGGTCCTCTCTACGGAAGCAGTCGTGTTTTTTTACAGTAGTCCACACTGGTCAACGTAAATATCTTTATGACAACGGAATGCTGCCACTGGTTCCAGCTGCAACATGCATCAGCAGTTGTGCTTTACTTTATCGTAACATTTTAGGATTCAATGTGAAATGTTATCTGCAATAGTTTGTTCAATCGATGAATGACACAAAATTATGAATGTGTGGGCATTTGTGTCAATGAGGGAATTGTTGCATGTGTGCACCTTGTGTGTTTTCATATGAGTATTGTTAAGATTACTGCCATTATTGTCTCTGCAAATGATCCAAATATATGCTACATATAAATCAATGATTTATTTATAATACTACAAAAACTGCATTGTTATTTGTTATGAATTAAAAAGCAATAAAAGAATGAATCCAAAGCAAACAACGGTCTTAAAACCACCAAACCCCAACACTCAGCATCATCATCATCAAACTTTACACAGGGACTTATTCAAGTGTCTTTAAACCATTAACTGTACTATGTTCCATATGGGAATGACTATAAAAACTTGGCTGCATCCAGGTTTTTGCTCTCCAGCAGGTAATTGGTGGTGGGGCCTTGCTGTGACGGTGCACTTTTCTGCCAACCACTGAAGAGCTGCTCACCTTTTTTATGGGCTTCAGGCTCACACTAATGTGATGGGTGTTAAAAAATCCACAGGTTCTCAACTATTGGAGAATTTACAGCCACACCACATTCAATTTCATGGGTCAAGGGCATCCACAGCGGGGCCATCAAGTCTATTTTTTTACATTTTTAATCACTTGTCACCAATTCCCACAGCAAGAGTCAACTTGTATTTATATTTTAAGGGGTTTTTCCAAGCTATAGCACATTTGAGATCATTAAAAAAAAGAGTGAACTTTGAGTTTAGCTGAATAAAAATACTATTCACTGGGCAAACTTCTCCAGATGCCCAGCTCAAGAAATGTCTGCTTTCGAGGAACATTTGCTGGAACAGCGAGCCTGCAGTCCCTGAGACGTTTTCAGGCACCATCATAACCAAACCACACAATAAACATGGTTGATAATTCCAAACCAAATGTGCTCTAAACATATTTCAACATTTCTAAAAGTTTGGTTTCCTTCCATATCAATACATGTTAAATTTATGGTTAGACAGACTCCTGGATCTTTCCTCCAAAGCCTTGTTTTGAAAAGTCCAACTTGCCTCATGAATGTCACTCAAGTGAGCCTCTTGTAAAATTAATTGCGTGCCATAATCCTAACAAATGTAGCATACATGTTATTTCGGAGATGTCCAACTCTGTCCTGAGCTCTTGACACATACCTGATACTATTCTACATCCGTCTGTGTTAAGGACATAGGCATATCATCAGGAGACAGGAGGTTTCCACAATCTGCCCTCCCTTAGTCTCCTTAGAGGAACATCTATTCTTCATCACTGTCAACTCTTTGTCCCCAGAGAGACAATGCTCTGCTGCTCTGGACCTCGGATGTCGGAGAGAGCCACATTTTTTGCTCGTCACCTAACCCCTCCTCGCAAACAAACACAGACGTTGAGGAATTTTGTAAACATATCTGGAGTGTTCACCAAATCTGTCCGCTCTCCAAACCTCCAGTAGCTTTAGAAAGCCATTAATCATCCGGCCGCTTCCCAGTGGTGACTGTCAGTTTTGCAGTAGGAATAGTGATTCCTCATCCCTAAGTGAAAAAGCAAGAAGAGTGCAGACGGGAAGGATAAATCACCGGAGAAGTGAAGACAGGCAGCGTTCAGCAGCTGGCCATCTGGCCTGAACCTTATCCTACACTGGCTGATTTTATTGCTTTTCATTGCTTTCTCTTGACCCACAAGGGGTTTTCACAAACGGCCTGTCAATCTGGCCTGAGGTGATCATCTTCTGCTGGTTGTTTAAAGCTACTAGATAAAAGAATGTGAAGTCATTTGCATGTTTTAATTGCTTGTGATGTCTCTTAAAAAGAGTTGCCTGTTGAAGCCTGTGGAAAGATCAGTACCTTGCTGCAGTACCGTGAGCTTCAAAGTGTCCACATGTCTTCACTAAATGTTAGTTTGTGGATTGAAGCATATCAACTCCAGTCCAAGGTTCTCATATGATCTGTTTATTATGAATGTTAGTTTAGGATCAAACCACCTCTAGACCCTTAAGTACAATAAAGATATTTTATTATTCACAGCCTATTCTGCTCTGCTAAAACGTAAACATATCTAAATTTAGCAAACATTGTCATGTGATGGAAACAATTCTGTCATTAATTAAGCATGATAACATTTTCTGTCTTCTTCTATTAGACACAGATGGACAGTGTATCTCCACTTTCTCCTGCTGTCCAGAAATATCTTCATTCGTTCATCTTCAACCACTTGTCCATCACTGGGTCGCAAGGGGGACTGGAGCCAATCCCAGCAGTCATTGGGCTAGAGGCGGGGTTCACCCTGGATCAATTAACCTGACCTGCATGTCTTTGGACTGTGGGAGGAACATGCAAACTCCACACATGAAGGCCCTTCCTGGGAATCAAACCTAGGACCTTCTGACTGTGCTAACCACTGCACCACCGCCACCATGCTGCCCACTTCCAGAAATATATGAAGCCAAATATCCCTCATACATTAAGAGCCGGAGTCTGTACAGTAACCATTAATTTAAGATGCAAACGTAGAACCATTAAGTTATTGCAATACAATAAATCATTAATTAATTGGACAATAAATGTAATGATGTCATGTCATGTCATTTTCCAAAATGGTGGTTCATTAATCTGTTTGTTTTGCACAGTATAAAATCTGTGACTACACAATGTTCTTGTATAGCAATAACGTCTATAAAACCAACATTATGTGAGAAGACCAGTTTTTCTTATGGTCCCATTTCTCAGTGGGTTGTTTTGCACCAACCAATCAGGAGCACATGATGAACTCAAACCCACTTTATTTTCAGTCTGCAAATAAGGTGTTAGCCAGTATTTCACAATTTCACAGATGATTTAAGAATTTTAGAATCCAGTGCATTTCTGCATCGGCCAACACTCTTGAACCATGCTGTTGTGGAGGGAGACCTTTGCCACAGAGCAATCTGTGAGCAGGAAGACTTCACCAGATGCTTCACACATCTGTGAAAGGCTCCAGATGTTATTAGATGCACCTGGCAGCTCCCCTGCCGTTGTCGTAGCTCTGCACCACATTCATTCGCCCTCCTCTGTCCAGATGTTGGGGAGATCTTGAGGCCTCGCAATAGAACTGGGAGGAATAGAAATCTTTAATATTAAATTAAGAAGCTGCCAGTCTCTAATCTTAACTAACATTAATCAGGCAAAGACAATTTAAATGAACAAAAAATACAAATAATAAAAGTCAAATCCCAGGATAGACAACTTATCTGTTTTGGTTGCTTGGGATTTTTGACCTCAGTCTCCAGGTTCAGGTTCACCAGTTTCAAATCGCACTCATTTCTTGAAAGACCTCTAGAGGTTAGATCTCTTAAAAAGCTGCTATCATCTGTCAGGCGTCATGATCTGCAGAGAGCAGCCATCTCCAGAGCCCTTTTAGATTTCCCTGAAATAAACCTGGGTCAAAACTCCACTGTAACTTACTACACAGCACATGGCAGTAATCTCCCTGTCCCTTTATGAAACCACATTCAGATTTAATAGAGCTGCTCCAGATTGCACACATATCAGACCATTAAAAATACATTATGTTTAGATTCAGATGTATTTACTGGTTTACAAACAATTAAATGAGACATGGACCAAAGAAACACCAAACTTCATCATTCATTTGCGCAGTCACAGCATACATAATAAATGACAATCTATTTAAAAAGGACTACAGGTTCTATCCATTCATTTTCTATTAGCTTTACACTCCAGGAACTCTGTCCAATAACGGGGTCTCCAGCTGCCTTGGACTACTCCTTTACATCCTCTTTCCCGTTCTCTCACTCTCACTTCCTCACCTGTCAGAGGTGGAATGTCGCTGGCGGCCACAGTCCTCCTGGGTCTGACTCTCAGCAGATGAGCGACGTTCGGTCAAAATGTTTCCTGTTCAGAAAGCAGCTTGACACAAGCAGACAGCAGCGCAGGACAGTGCAGGACATTTATTAAACCAAGGGCTGCACTCAGGCATGACAAACACTGAGAAGTGAGGGGGAGCACTGGCTTACATGCATATTTCTTAAAAGGGGAGAAAGAAAAGGTGTTTTTTTGTTTTTTTTTAATCAGGTTCAGCTTCTCTTATTTTGTTTCTCCATATTGACCAGCTACATTTCATTTTTGAAGCTTGAAGGCACAGAGACATCTTTGAAACTTGCAGCAAATCTTCATTTTCAGGAGAGCTGTGAGAACAAGTGAAAACCGACTCTTACAGAAACAGACTACACATGCAGTTACATATATTAAATGCTATTTAACCTTCACTTTCCTACAGTGGGCTTGTTTCAGCTAATGTAGAATCTTAAATCCTCTCGTCAGGAAACAGAGGTTCTGTGGATCCACTCTGCCCGGGCCCTGCTTTCCTCTGCGGCCCACGATCCTCGTGGCACATTTCCAGCTCGCAGCAGGAAAGGAAGTGGCTCTCGGGGGCAGTGCTCAATTCGCCCTCTACTGGGCGGAAGTCAGGCCTCAATGAGGCCATCAGTCGAATAGGTCATGCTGTCAGAACGCAACCAGAGTTCACATCCTCTCATTAGACTGCAATGCTTTCAACATCCCTCCCTGGAAAACTGCAAAGTCAGAGGAATTGCTCTGAATGACACGCTGATGAAACTGGCTCCCAGTGATGGGATTGTGCAAGTGTAGTCAGGTTGTGTGTGTGTGTGTGTTGTACTAACTGTTCTCCTCATACCAATGAGCACAGCACACACACACTCTCATCACTTGTGTAACGTATCAGTTTTCACCATGTGGCGAAGACGTAAAGATTCCCAGCTGCTCCAGTGCGAAACGGGGCTGAGATGTTCAGGTTGTCATGTTGTGATACTGAAGCATTAATTTGGGATTTGATCCGTGAGTCGACAGCATGACACTGAGCTCTACAAACAAAGCATGTCCAGCTCATTCCTCAGAGAAACGCTTGTGTCATTATGTTCATGGAGTATGATGCAAACGCTGACCGACCGCACTGAGGAATATCTAATTAAGGCGTTAAAGGCCACGGAATGACCTTCAAGACCAGATTATTGAAAACAACATGCACGTGTTTTGAACTTGTCCGAGTGTGAGGCAGAGAACACGCAAGCAAGCAACTCAGCAAACAAGCTAGAAACTTTATTTGTTAAAACAAGTAGTTGCTGTATTACATTTCTGATGGATTGTGGTTTTATACATTTACCAACAGTGGTTTAGAAAGGCATCTCCTACTGGAAACAATGGCATATGTATACAATACAAATAAGCAAATATATCAAAATCAGTTTTTACAACTTTTGTAGCAACCAATTTGTTCTATTGGTGTGCCATAGTGCAAACTGTGTTGATGTAAGACAGAGTTTAAGCATGATCTCGACATTCATTCATCTGAACAACCCCGTTTCTCTGTCTTTAACACATTTTCATTTGTAGGCTGCATCCGTCGTGCCTTCAGTTCAAGTCCTTCTGTCCAGTCAAGTGAATTTACAATCAGAATCATTCAAGTGTATTGGGCAGGTCTGGCTCTGTTGTTGGATAGAGAGGATGCTTCTTGGTTGGGTTTCTGTGTGTGTGTGTGTGTGTGTGTGGCAACTTAACTTAAAGTGGTACTTCACCCTGGTGGAACTTTTTTTGCGTCAACTTCCGCGTCATCGCACACAGCTCTCCGCTGAAGTAATTGGGACATAGAATGAATTAGTCGAACGCCAGTACAGAAAGGAAAATGTGTGTGTCTAATTTTCCAAATGTTGTCAAGTTTTTGTTTTTTTTTCCCCCCCAACTCCCGTGAGCCTGCGTAGACATAAACAAGGCAAACATTGCTCTGAATCTCCAGCTGTGTTTTCCAAGCCCTCTTCAAAAAGTCCTTGAGGATTCTCGGTTTCACTCTGAAAACACAGCTCGATTAAAAATGATTATCACAAACAGCTTAGCGAAATGTGTATTAGCTTGTATGTTGGCTATGAGTGGAGTGGAGCGGATGGCATGTGAGTATAAATGGAGAGATGGTGGAGAAAAACGTTTTTTTTTGTTTGTTTTTGCTTTGTTTTTTGTTTTTGAAATAGTTTCGATTATTTCTGTCTACGTTCATTTCCAACGTCCGGCATGTGTGCATGCATGTTTATGTGTGTTCCAGTATTCTTCTGACTTCGAGCCTCTATGGCTAAGGTTTCACAGGAAGAAAGAAAAGAGCTATGCCGGTTGTGAAAGCGCTGCCCTGCAGGAAAAGTCGGGCTGTTTGTGGCCGCTACTCTGGTTCTATTGCACCATGTTCTGCAGGAAAGCATCGGAACTGGTGGGTTGGTTGTGTCAACAAGTCTGAATTAGAGGCCCGGGAGAGAGCCGCTGGGCACTGGGACCCCCCTCCGTCCTCCAGACGCTCCCCGTCCCGACTCAAGAGCATCCGCAGCGGTCCACCACCATGGAGGGGATCTTGCCGTAGATGATCTGCTCTTTGCGATTAAAGTAGAGCATGTTGATGGGCGACATCTTGGTGGGGGTACAGCAGGGGCCCGCGGTCCCTCTGGGGTTGGCCTTGTTCACCAGGTGGGTGTGGGGATACTTCTGCAAGTGCATGTACTCACACTCCCCGGAGCAATAGTTGGCCTTGTAGCGCTTGGGGGCAATAATCCAGTCCCAGCCGAAGTCCTCAAAGTCAACTGTGAGCGGGTAGCGGCAGCACCGGGTCTCGGGGGAGTTTTCGTCGCAGTCCAGACCCGCGTCTCTCCTGACTCGCCTCGGGCCCTCGGAGATCTTCACTTCCATGAACGGTTGCTGAAGTGACACAAATGAAATTTAAGACTTTGCAGGAACAGGGGCCGGGTGGCAGCAGACAGCTGAAATCGCCTTAATCCGGTGCTCTCGACCTTTGGAGCTGGTTTTCAAACACGGCACGATAATATTATGAAACTTTGAGTTTTAAAGAAATTGAATCATGGGACGGTTGGTTAACCACAGCCGCTGGTGTATTCTAATTGCCCCCCAGAGCCTGGTGCCAGTGTTTGAGCTGCGTGATGTGTGTTTGTCACTGATAGTAGCAGTGTGTGTGTGTGTGTGTGTGTGTGAAGGCAATTACTCTGATTTGCACAGTCACACAGCATACCCGAAGGAATGTGGAGCAGGTGAACCTTTATGTAATAAGTCAGCAAGACTCGAGGTTACTGTGGGTGTATTCTAATTGCCCCCCAGAGCCTGGTGCCAGTGTTTGAGCTGCGTGATGTGTGTTTGTCACTGATAGTAGCAGTGTGTGTGTGTGTGTGTGTGTGTGTGAAGGCAATTACTCTGATTTGCACAGTCACACAGCATACCCGAAGGAATGTGGAGCAGGTGAACCTTTATGTAATAAGGCAGCAAGACTCGAGGTTACTGTGGACGGGGCATTTGTCCAAATGCAGGTGCACGCCTGCATGCACGCTGGGTCCATTACAGCTCTCCAAAGTCTTTTCTATCTCAATCCCTTCTTCCAGCAGGCTGAGTGTTTCACCACCTGCTGACTCTGCAAAGTCTCTCTGCTCCCTGAAAACCTCTGGAGGCCTGAAGTTCAAGTCCCTGCACAGTGCAACACAGAATTAAAACCCCGCTGGGGAGCTGAATTTTGAAGAAATGCGTTTCGCTTCTGGCGCTGACGCTTTAGATTAACCAACACGTTCACGCTCGGACGCTTACCGCGGTCGTCGCTTCTACTCGTGTTTTGTGGGAAACTGTCAGCTCACCAGTCCTTCCTCCCCGGGCTCTGCGGAGGTCACGGCCAAGTCGTTCCCCCTCGAGTCGAAGGCGTTGATCTCGATGCCCCAGTTGGTCTCCGGCTGCCGCAACCACACGGTCAGCACCTGCTTGACGTCGATGCTCTGCCAGGAGGCGACGCCGGCGTTCACGTCGATCTTCAGCGAGCGGATCCGTATGTGCCGGTTCCCGTCCGTGACCGGCATGAGGCGGGAGATCTGCAGGAACACGGTGGTCGCCTCGTCCGCTGCGCGCAAGTGCACCCAGAGCTGCGCCCGCACAATGCGGCTGGCTTGAAACTTTTGAGTGAAAGAGAAAAAGCAGCACTTGGGCTCCGCATCCACCTGGACGATGGGCTCGGCTGGAGGAGGACAGAGGGACCGTGTTTACTGACCATGTGCGATTGAAATGAACCCAGAGAAATAAGCGAATAAAAGTGGATATAGGTGAATGATTAGTCAGAATAATGAATAAAAACCATTGGCACAGCAGCTGGATTCTCGAAATGAGCCCTTTATGTATCTGTATTTCTAATATTGCCTCCGAATAAAAGCTGAATGAACCTAAATCCGGTGTCTCCCGTGCGCTCTGCCCCGTGCGCTCCGCCTGGCCCCGTGCGTCAAAGCCAAGTTGTGCGTCTTTCCCCCCATTAGTTAACACACTGAAATCAAAAACTCACGTTCCGTGGCCATCATCATGATTGTCTCCGTGGTGGCGTGCTCGTCATCCTCCTCCATGACCACATCCCTGCTGTCATCGCCCAGCACGTCGTACTGATCGAGGAGCTGCTGCAGCGGCGGCGCTTTGGGCAGGAGCTGCTTCACCACGTCCCGGCTGATGTTCGGGGCCTCCTTCATCCGCAGCTTGCTCAGAATCTGGGATTTGATGGCGTTCAGGCGCATGGTTTTTATCTGCTGCCGGACGTCGCAGGTGGCGCACTGCTCCGCGTCCTCCGGGCTGCTGGCCGAGGGCTGCTGATGGTGCGTCTCCTGGTCGCTCAGAACTACTGGACCCAAAGCAACCAGCAAGCTGAGATAGAGCACAATGTGAGACAGATGCATTTTCTCTGGTGGGAGGTTTGATTAAGCGAAAAAAAAAAGAAAAAATGAAACAGATCCCCCGGTGTGAGCTGGACCCAATGCGTGTCTGCGCTGCGTTTGGATTAATGTCGCACTCTGATAGGCATCATACTTTATTAGCGCACACCTTTTTATACTCCAACTTTAGCCTCTTTTGTGTCGTCAAAAACTATGATTGGCTGGACAAGCAACAATGAATTTTAACCGACTGACTTGAAAACTTTTTTTCCCACTGTCAAACCATAAAGGGACGCAGACTACGCGTGGAGCGAACGTGGCCACAGATGGAGAGTCGCTTTTCTTACGATGATTGCGCAATGGGCACAGGGGGGTGCAGACTTGACTGTGCGCAAAAAGACCAGTCGCGATTCCAATTTCGAGCTGTACAAACAAATGCTCATCTATCCATGGCCTTCTGTATGTTTGCGGATCCACCTGTAATCATTTCAATCACACGGGATTTCATGAATTACTGACCACACTCTATTTTCCAAAAGAACGCATCATAACATAATAAACAGATTTACATCAGACATGACAGGTCCCTCAAGTGTGTGTGTGTATGTGTTGTTCTATTTCTTTTAGGAACAAATCACAAGAAGGAGTGAGAATTATAGTTGCATGTAAAGCATATCAAATCATTTCAGTTGGTTAGGTTTGTTCGATTGAAATTTCTTCTCCATACTTTATGATCAGCTCGTGTAAAAATCAGAACTGGACTGTGCAAATACTTCACAGCGGGCATTTCAACCGACAACGAACGGAGATAAAGAAAGTCCTTGGTCCAAGATTTCTCCAGATCCCTGAGCTGCTTTTAGCGCCTGGGAGGACAGCGCCATCGCGTGGCCACTTAGCAACTCAAACACCATCAGCACCACAGATGGAGAGAGGCAGACGGATTATCCACATAAAACTAATTTGCCATTGCAAAATAAAAGCATCATAGCATCAAACTGAAATAAACGATTTCACATATATCAGGTTCCATCTTTTACTCTGAGGTCTATTCTGGTGGTTCCAGGTTTATATTAACACCAAGATCCTTCACAGACCTGTTGTTGCACAGCATTCTGAGTGAAAGACAGAAAAGAATTCTGAATATGAGACAACTGACAGAAATGTGAGGGATTCACATGTTCTCACTAGCAGAGGTCCTCCAGAAGAGGCCGCTGTTGCATCACTGCGCAGCACAAAATTCAATTAAATCAAAGTGCTTCAGAAAAAAAAAACAATAAAATAGAGAGTATATGACAACTTTGAGGTGAATTATTGTAAAAATATTGCATGTTTTATACTACTTGGTGAGGGGTGTAGTTATGCAGGCTGACCAGAGGGGGGCAGTGTTGAGCCATATCTGTTGAACCAGCTGCACAGTTTCACGGTGTGAGAATGATCCTGAATGCCTCCCCTCTGTGCTGCAGCACATTCCTGGCTGTGGCAGTTTGAATGGAGAGCATGGAAACCTTATAATGCGGTGCGCCTTATATATGGAAAACGTTTTAAAACATGTCATTCATTGAAGGTGCGCCTTATATATGGATCAATATTGAACCGCAAGAGGTCTCGCAACTACGGTAAGCAGCCGCCGACTCCATTTCCCCCGTAGAAGAAGTAGTGCGCGGTGCATGCTGGGATATCTAAAACGGCGTTTCATTTCCATTTGTGTGTTTGTGTAAAGACCCTGAAATGGCTCCTATTAAGAGACACGCTTACAACGCAGAGTTTAAAGTCAAGGCGGTCAGTCACGCAGTAGAACACGGAAATAGAGCAGCAGCGAGAGAGTTTAACATTCACGAATCAATGGTGCGGAGGTGGAGGAAGCAAGAGGAGGAGCTGCGCCAAGTAAAGAAGACTCAACAGAGTTTCCGCGGAAACAAAGCGAGAGAAATGCTCTACTGCACTACTGTAGCGCCTTATTATGCGGTGCGCCTTATACGCGATGGCCTTATTTGGAGTGCGGCTTATACGCGATGGCCTTATATGGAGTGCGGCTTATACG